>VZRS01001266.1:7710-77896 GCA_013398055.1 Ifrita kowaldi
GGGGCCCTCCCCGCGGGGGAGCGGGGGTGCTCCGCCGTCCCTCCGCCGTCCCTTCGCCGTCCGTCCGCTGTCCGTCCGCGCCGCCCGCCGCTGCAGCGGCGCCCGGGGCCGGGGAGCCCCGCGGACCTTTGCCCCCGGGCTGAGCTGCCGGCGATCGATGCGCGCCGGCCGTGGCTACCCGCCAGCCTTGCCCGGGGTGTCAGCGTCATCCCTGGGGCACAGCGGGGAGAGGGTGCGTGGGGAATTCGGGGAGCTCCCCGCCAGCGGTGGGGGTGCTGCTCCACGCTAGGGACCCTCCTTAAGCGCTGAATGTGGGCACCATGGAGCAGATTGGACCTGAAAGATGTCTGGCCCCAGCGACAGCCTTTTTTGGGGGGTTGCAAACGCTGTGTGGTCAAACAGCACTGGGACTGGTCCGTCACCCACCAGCTTGCAGGTCCCAGGACAGGGAGAAAGCTATGACCACAATGGCCAGTGCCACCCAGGATGGTGGCTGTCCTCTTGGCACATGCCTTCTGTGTGTCTCCTGGCCTGCTTGTGGCCTCCCATGGCAAGATTTATCGCTCAAGTGCCTGTTTGCACCAGAGGGAGTTCGCTATCTGGAGGTGATTTGCATGCTACAGTACCTTGGAAATTAAAAAGTAAGGGTTGAAAGGGACTCCCTTTGCATCAGAACCAACCGCTAGGCTGAACCACTGGAGAAGAGCCAGAGCATCTTCAGGAGATACTGCACCCTGCCAGTCTGCAGTAAGAACACGAGGACTATGTCAGGCCCATCTTCCCAGGAGCGTGCATCCAAAACCAACCAACCCCCCTGACACCCAACCAAGCAGGAGTGTGAAGGTTGGCAAAGAGGGTTGGTCTGACAGAGCAGAGGTTTGCTGCCTACTCTGTAACACACAGGTGGCAGTGGCTACACTTTTTATCCCAAAACAGACAAAAGGTCTGGTCTTGCGTGGGAATGTCTCCCATGCCTCCACACCTTCAGCCAAGCTCAGAGCTGTCTCTTTCCCTACCCTGCATTCTCCTTGGCCATGTTGTGGTGCACAACCAAGCTTCTGTGCTGGCTGTGGAGTAAGAAAGGAATCTATTAAAAAAGTGTCTGTGAGGGAGTGATAATTCACCATCACAGCACAGGCTGTTGGGATCTTCCAGCCTCCTGGCCTGGGACATCAATGTTATTGTATTTCAGTGGCCAGATCTTCTCAGGAGGTGGCCATTGGGGCTGCTCTCAGTGGTGTTCCTGGGATTTACATCAGCTGCCACTGGATCGTCACCCCTGCACGGAGAACAAGCCGTGCTATTGAGGCCAGGCTGGGGAGGGCAGCAGGTCCTGCCCGCAGCCTGGTACATCGCAACACAACAGCAAGGGGAGAATAAGTGACTGTTTCACGAGAGCTGATGTGGTGGGAGAAGAAGAGAAATGTGCCAATGGAGAAACATTTCAGCTAATTATGATAACACAGCTTCTGCAGGGGGACCTGAAATAGGCACAAATACTTTTTGGCACTCATGAGAACTTGGAGGCTCTTTTGGGTTTTCTTTTGGGGCAGGGCAGGACTCCTCACTTTGAGCAGGACCTGAGCTGGGAAAACTCATGATGGCCATGATGCCTCCAGCAAAGGCATTGAAGGTTTGGGATCCATCTCTGCCTCAGTCCACCTGGGATCATCGGCTCATTAAACTCCCCAAGGACCTTCTCCAAACCAAAGCACTTGGATGCAGGAATGCAGGGGCTGAACAGCACTGGTGTCCCAAGCCCTGTGAGTCCCCCTTTCCCTGGCTACATCCGTGGTGGGGCATGCAGCCAGACACCCCTTCCAGCCCCCTGCCTTGCCGTGAGCATCGTGGGGGACCTCGGGTGTTCTCTCATGCCTGCTGGGTGTGAGAGACCCGAGGCTGGGCTCTCTCGAGCTCTCTTAGCAAGGCACTGGGTACTTCAGTGTTCACTGGGGCAGGGACTGGCATGCACAGCCCCAGCCAAGCACCTGGGGTGTGGAGAGCTGGGCTCACTCTCACCATCTCCAGCCAGATGAACAATTGAGTGAGTGCTTCAGCATGGAACAATAATGAGGGCAGAGCAGTGGGGAAATGCACAGCGTGGGGTGAAACCCCAGGCAGAAAGAGCTGAGATGTGAGCCCGGCTGTCCTCTGTCACCATGGCACAGATGTGCCCAGGGGACTGCTCCCTCTGCTCCTTCCCCAGCTGTGTTTGGGGTCTGTAGACAGATGTCTGAAACCCTTGCTTGCCCTCTGTTCCCCAAACCCTGTGTGGCTGGAAGCTGACTCATTCTGCAGTGTTCCTCCCAGCACCCACAGTCACTGTTGTTGTTTCCCCCCACTTTTTAAGACATCAAGTGTATACCTCCCATCATGGTGTTTCCCTCTGATTCTTGCACGTATGCTGTTGATCCAGGCCACTGGGATAACATATTATCAGTGTAATTTGATTTCACCTTCATAATTAAGGCATTCTCTGTAAATACTAGTTCTTCCAACTCCTGCCCAGAGGCAGTATCCAGCCTAAATCCAGAGGTCTGTGTACCCTGTTGTTAAAACAACCAAAGTGCTGACAATTTTCCACGGTCGTCTTCAGTATTAGAAAGTTTTTTTTGGGTTCAGTTTGAAAATTGCTTGCTCCAGCTCAAGTTTTTCAGTTTCTAGTTATTTTTGCGTCCACAAGTCTTTGGCTGTTGGTGAAGAAGCTGTTGTTTAGCCCTGGAATGGCTCCAAATCTTTTCACTGGGTGTATTAGTTATCCTGAACTCCTAACCATAGCTGGGGTATTTTTAGCTCTGCACAGCAGTCATCAAACAAACACTGCTACAAGGTCTGCAGGACTCCCTGAGGTCCCCCGCAGCCCAGCTCCTTCTGAAGCTCCAGGCTCAGTTGTGCAGAGATGACCATGAAATCCCACCTGGGGAGCCAACCAGGACCGTGACCAAGTGCTTTGTGCCATCCCCATGTGATCCACATCCAGGCTGTGGCCGAGCACATGGACAGGCACAGCTCGTGCTTTCTTACAGGAGAGCACGGAGCTCTGCCTGGCCTTGGTGGTGCCCTTGTGGAGGTGTAGAGGTGCTTGCCCCCTCCCCCCCCCAGTCCCACCCTGGAATACTTGCTGGTACATCTCAACACAACAGCAGCAGAATAATGCTGCAGAAATACACCAAAAAGCTGGTAGGAACAAGAGCAGAGTAGCCCCTTGCTCCAGACTCGGCTGCTGCCTGCTCTGTGGACATGATGGTGTGTTGTCTCCTGGCCAGGCTGATCCTCCAAGCAGCACCACATCCACACTCAATCCCTTTGAAGACTCTGGAAGCAGCCTCCCCTTTTTCATAAAAGAAGGAATCAGTCTGTCTGGCCTCCCCTTGGCTCTCTGGCAGTTCCTCCCAGCCTGTGTGCCTTGCCAAGCCCTTGCTGGTCTGGGTTTAATAAGCAGCAGCTCTGCTCCAGGGATGGAAATTAGAGGTGGGTGCTGCAGCAGAGCAAAGTGCAGGGACACAGTGGCAAGAGCTTCTGGATCCCTCCTCGCCCTTGTTTCTGCAATGGCACAGCCAAGGCCTGGCTTAGGAAATGCACCGTGCCACAGCTGGATTTGCTTCTGGAGCAGGGTGTAGCTCCTGCACAGCCTCCTTGTTTTTCCACATAACTCCACACGGGGTTGGAAAATACCACTGGAATATGAAATATGAACCAGGACCTGCAGGATGACCCCACATCGGTGGGCTAGCAGCCAGAGCCCAGTGGGACAGCCCAGTTCCCAGCAGACACTAAATCCCTGTGTCTCAGCAGCTGGGCTTTGCCCTGGGTGTTTGTAAAATAACACTTTTCCAGGAGCACTCCTGGTGTTCACACCTTAGATCTCTATTCAGCTGTTCCCCTGTCCCGACAGCTCTGCTCTGTGAGGTGCCCCAAATGCTGACAGGAGGAGTGAAAGTCGGGCAGTCACCAGAAGCCAAAAGTTCAATGAGTTCATCTTTGAGTCCACTGACGGCCAAACTATTGTTGGAGAAGTAGATTGGTGAGGAGCTTGGAGCTGAATCAGCTGATGAAGGGTTTGAAAAGGGAACCCCTTTCTTTTCTCCTCAGCTACTTCCCATGTTGCCCACTGGCCTCATTGTGGCATCCTTCCTTCTGCCCTCGTGGCCATAACTGAGCTCCCATTCAGATGGAAGCCCTTCTGAAGTTGGTGGAGTATTGCTCTGGGCCATCTCAAGGCGTGATGACAAACGTGCTTTGTAATGGGGCAAGGTCAAATATCCGTGTGCTTCATCCGTTCCTCCATCCCTGACTGGAGAAGTTTTAAGCAGAACTTAAACCTATTCTGTGGGAGAATTTATTTAAACAGCTTCATCTCCACAGAGGAAGGGTTGTGAAGCTGCACCACCCGCTGTGGCTCAGCCAGCAGCGAAGGAGTGTTAAAACCATCTGATTTCAGACCCCCAGATGTATATTCCGTGGGTAAGGCTTGACACCAAAGAGATCTGGCAACCAGTAGCTTCATGCAAGCAGCTCCTGCTCTCCATGGCACTCAACAGCCATGAAATCAGGGGCCCCTGATTATTCGCTCTGTGTGTGTCTGTCTCGTTGGCACTTGGAAATTATTTCACGTTCTCCTGTTAATTCTTTCCCAGAACTTTGCATTGTTTCAGCTGAGAACGGTTCTTGGCAGGGGCAAAGCAGGAGCAGGTGAGTGACTGGCAGAGGATGTGCTGGACAGGCTCAGGCCTGTTTAGGATGGCTTGAGGTACCAGGGATGTGCACCTCAGCCCGTGCCAGAAGTTAACATTCCCGCTGATAGGGAGCTGGATGCACCCGTGTCCTGTCTGCTGTTGTCTCCATCCAGCACATACCATGGTCCCCCCAAATGTCACGACAAAATTTGGGCTGTTTGGGGGTTTCTGTGCACTGGTGACCTGCAGGGCTGTAAGACCAGCTCTCTGTAGCCTCAGCATCAGCCTAAGGTTACTCAGAAAGGGCAGCTGGTGGACTGAGTGTGGCTGGATCTGTCCAGATGTGAGCTGTGATGCTGCAGTGGGAAGCGGTGTCCCTGTGCCAGAGCAGGCTTGTAACAGGAAAAGCCAGCCTGAGGGTAAAGCAGGAACACAAGCTAATTTGGGAACACAATGGTTATGCTAATCAAAACACCTTCCAGAGGAGAAGGGAAGGAAATTACCTAATCCTTCATTATGCAGGTGGTGTCCCTGTGCCCAGCCTGAAGGACCAGGGCTATGTACAGCTTGGAAGAAAGGGCATTTCCATCCGGGCAAGGAAAAAATCCCTGGGACCTCTTCCCTCCAGACCCTCTCCATCCACATGGGATGGAGGAGAGTCCTCTTCCCATCCCCAAACTGGCTTTAGTTCCAGAAAAATTCACGCTTCTCTTGAAAGTTTGGCTGGACACAAATTACATGACTCAGGAGCTTAGCAAGAAACTTCATCAGAATTTGGAAAATCAGCTGAGAAGGGTTGAAGCAGTTCGGGGACGTGCAGCCTGTCTCGCTCCACTGCCAACAGACTGGGATAGGGCAATCACTGGCTCTGTCAAGGGAACTCTTCCCACTTCCCATGGATGATCTTAGCAGGGTTCATGCTCATTGCCTGACTCAACATCTGGAAACTCTAACCCAACTGAAAACAGCCCAGGAAGGCTCTCCTAACAAGCCAGGAACAAGCACAGCTCCCAGCTTTGAGAAATCCCAGGGCATGGCCCCAGATGGGGAATGTAAGGTATTTTGGGGATGCTACAGAGCATGAGTAGAGGACAACAGTGCACTTTCAGCATTAAATAAAAACCCACAGAGTGCCTCTGGCTTAGAAGAAACACACCTCAGCTGAGGACAAGCTTCCCTGGTTGAGGCTCTGCCATGTTCCCAAGGGTCCTCTGCCTGTTGCCCCCACACCTCCAGTGTGAAACCCATGTGATGCCTTTCATCCCCTGGCTGAAGCCAGGAGCCAACAGGGAGGAAGTGTGAGCCATGTCCAGAGTCAGAGGTTTGGATGCACCTGGAGGGGCTGCAAAATACAGGCACAAGAGCCGTGAAGGGAAAGCAAAGAGCTGAAGGTGTTTTCCTTCTGTTCCATGAACAAATACACTCTATAAGTGGCATATTTTTGGAGGAGAAGAATCCCTTCATAGAATATGGATTTTCTTTTCCCTTCATCACTGCAAATTTTATGTGGCTTTCTATGGGGAAAAAAAAGAATTAACTTGCGATTTTTTCCCTTTGTCCTGTTTGAATGTTTCTCCAGCCCACAGACAGCAAAGGGACACCCGTGGAGGGTGGCACTGGTCTGTGAGACAGCAGTGGAGGGGAGATGGGAAGTCATCCCTCTGGTCTGATTGGGAGGGAGAGAAACCTTCACTCTCTGAGCTCAACACCACCTGGGCTAACTCAGCTCCCACTCCACTGCTCATTCCTCTGCTCCTGTGCAGCAGCAAAAAGCAGCCAAGCCCTCCACCTCCATTTTATTAAACCTCTTTATTTCCACATCACTTCAAGCCCCCTCCCCTCCACATGAATCTTAGAGTGAATTTCTCTTGCTGGGTACAAGCATCCAACACGCACCCACGGTTGCAAAGGGGACTTTGCAAAGGGCCAACAGCCCCTCTCTGTCTCTGCAGAAAAAACCCCTGACTTTAAATGGCCTGGGATCTGCCACATCAGCATTGAAATGTATCAGGAGGTCTCTAAAACAAACACACCTAGTGATGGTTATTTACCCAGAGAAGCAGGAGAAAAAGAAGGAAGAAGAAGAAAAGAAACAAAAGGGGAAATTTTTTTAAAATTGTAATTTTTTTAAGCAGTTTCTCTTCCAAAAAATGTAGCTGGAAACCTCAGGCTTGGGGTTAAATGTGCGTGTGAGGTGGCACTGAATAATGCCAAGGTAAATCCTAGCTCTGAATTAGTCTCCTTAGAGCAGAGCCGTGTACCTGCACATCGCAGTCCAAGAACATGCTGTGCTCGCTGGCTGCACACAACACTTTGTACTCAGAATCCTGTCTCTGAGCAGAAAAGGGAATTTTATATTAGCAAATTAAAAAAAAAAAAAAAAAAAGACCTCTCCAAGTACTTATATAATTACACCCAGGTGCCAGGCTGACATTTTGGCCAGGTGAGGGGCTTGAACCTGTTGCTGAACATGGGTCAAAGCAAGCCCCAAAACTTGTTGCGGCAGCACAATGTGAAGGCTCATGTTGGAGTGTCAAGACATCGTGTTTGGGACTTGGGGAAGGTCTCTGGGTGAGCAGGGGGAAGCTGGAAGTTGTGGGAGGAATTCAAAGTCCGGTTTCAGGTTTGCCAGAGGTGTCTCAGTTGCCCCCCCACCATGGCACAACAGTCAAATTGACACTTCAGGGTGGTTGTTCGTGCCATCCCTGTGCTTGGCTCATTTGCTCCTCATGTTTTAAGTTCCCTGGATACTCCTGCACCACCTCACACACCAGTGACTCCAGCCTGGCCTGACACCTCGCAGCTATCACCTTGTTTTCCAGGTGTGCTGAAACAGAACCTGCCCTAGAGGGGAAGGCACATCCCCAGCCACTCACACTGGGGCTCTGCTCTCCCAGCATGGCCCTGAGCACTGGAAAACCTTCAGCTCACATTAAAAGAGGACTTCTGGCCAGCAGTCGCCTTGGCAAGGGGCAGTGTTATTTGGTATTTGACAAGGGCCTTAAAAGTAAAACTGGAGCAAAGGAGGTTGAATGGGAAAGCTGGGAATCAGGTCACCATGACTCTGGTCAGTTTGAAGTGCTCTGACACAGCAGAGCCGTCCCGTGGACAATGGCCTTTGGCATGCTAATTCCTCTCGGGAGCTGAGCGCGGATCCCTCCCAGCCGGCAGAAGTGCTTCCCATTTCCACTGCCAGGGGCAGTGACTCTTGTAAATCTCTTCATATGGCGTAATTAACCTCTGGGAATGGCTTGTAAAGAACAATGTGTTGTAAAATCCAAACACTTAGATGTGCCACTAGTGCCGAGGTTATCTTTAAAAGCCCCCACAGTGAATCCTTTCAAATAACATGTTTTGGGGTCTCTCTGCCATGGCAGCACATGCTTAAAATTCAGCAGAGGGTGGGGAGTTACACTTCTCAGGCTTTTTCTCAGCTGTCCTGGTTAGACACACACATATATGTATTTATACTGCAGGCTGTACTTTGACTCTGTGTACTCAAGAGAAATACAATGTAAAGCTTGTCTGCATTGCTGCCTCCACTCCTATTTGTGTTTTAAGGACCTATCTTGACTTCTGGATGAGATGCATTCTCCTGAAAGTGTCACATTTCCATCAATACCTAAAAAAGCAAGAACAGGCACTTGTCAACCTGCCCTAGTTGAAGTGGAAAAGCAAGTCACAGACTTGTTTGCAAGTCTGTAGGTATTACTGAGGGCACTCTTGTGACCATCAAAGCCTTGCTCAACCATCAGCACCTCTGCTCCTGGGTGGAAGGTTGATGTTTCCAGTCATGGCTTTCCATTGTCTGATGGGGCTCCACGGAGGAGGATCCACAGGAAACACAGTGGCTCAGACCAGTCCCTCCACCAGCCTCTGCTCTCCAAACTCCCCCCTCACTTTGGGTTCCTCTATTTTTAAATGTCAGGCCACATTCTTCTGTTCTTCAGAAGGTGCTAAACACCTACAGCCAGGGCTTTCACTAGAAAGTTTTCCTCATTTAATAACAGCCAACCAGAACATCTGATTTAGCCACGCTTATTTATTCACTGAGTGTATTGGTGAGGCTACATTTGTTAATTCAGCCACTTGAATGTTCTGCCCTCCTCATGTGACCAAATAAACAGGGAATAATCTCAGAGCAAACATCTCTTCCAGGGAGCCCATGTCTTTGTGAAAGGCTGTCTGAGGCTCAAAAAGAAAGGAAAAATATTAATAATGCTGCCTGATGCTCCTGAACCTTATCTAACTGCACCAAATAATTTGCAAGGGGCAAGTTTGCAGTGGATGTGGTGAAGTTTTAAGTTTTACGTGGAGCCAGCTGGAGAAGGGGACACCCAGGGAGGTGCACAGCCAATTTTGAGAGAGCGACGCCGCTCCTGTACCAGCGGCTGCCGGGAACAAAAAGTTTTTGCAATCAGCCAGCGGGAGTTACAGAAGAAAGCAGCCTGGCAGTAAATATACTTAGCAAACTCAAACAGTGAAAGAGTTCCAGGAAACTGAGATAACCCTGCAGGCACAAAGATCCTGATCCAAAGCCCACGGAAGTTGGTGGAAAAGAAAATCCTGTTAGCTTTTAGGTGAAGGCCAAGGAAAGTCAAATAAGAGGTCCGGTCCCAATGAGTCTGTAATTCTTCCCAATTAAACAGCCACCCAAATCTCACACACCTTCCCTGGCAGCTCCTCCCTTGCAGCTTGGCCCCTACAATGGGAATTTGTACTCATGTGTGTACCTACACATACATTTTTTACTCACGAACTGCTCCCCTGGCAGCTCTCTGGTGTCTGTGACTTTGTCACAAGACTGAGCATTTCGTGCTTCTCCTTGAGCTTCCTGTAGTTACAAGGGTATTTAAAGATTTCCAAAGGCAGGAAAAAAGCCCTGAGCAACCCTGAAAGCAGAACATTTCCACGTAACCTCACAGTGCTCAAAACCAGGGTGTGGGATCCATGGGTCACGCAGTGGAGAGGACACACGACAGGAGCAGCCAGACAGTTGCCAGGTTGAAGAAGGCACACTTTGCACAGGGCTGCAAAACCCTGGCTTAAGCAGAATCCCTGTTTTGGCTTCTCAGCAGCCAGTGGACCTGGCTGAGCACTTGACTTTTAAAATAAAATGTGGGGTTTTTACTTCACTGCTTTTAACTGCAATTGCCTGGAATAAAAATTAGCAGTTCCACAGTGCCTGCTCCAGAGACCACTGACATCAACAGCAAATTGTTCACGCCTTCAGTGGGCTTTGAATCAGATCCTAAAAATGCAGCCCAGCCCATCCACATCTGCAATACCACAGTCAGAAATGAGTTCAAGCATCCTAGTAATCCAGGGAGGCGGGGGAAAAAAACCCCAAGGTGACATCTAGGAAAAGAAATGTGCCACAAGCCAGCAGCTGCCTCGGAGCTCTGAAGGGGGATCAGGAGCATGGGGGGGCATTGCTTGGCACTGCCGGGTTAGAAGGACAATTGCTCCCTTAATACCAACATTATCCAGCTCCAGCCTGGCCACTCAGTTTCTCCATGCTGACAAGTTTTACTGTGCCTGGGCTGTCAGAGCAGAGCTAAGCAGTGGTTTCCCAACAGAAAGACCCTTGTCAAAGAAGAGAGTGTCTTCCTGAGAACGATATGTTTGTATGAGAAAATACAGACATTTGCTTTTTAAGCGTCCCCTTCCTCCTGTGGATTTACAGCATTAAAATGAATTGGAGAAAAGATAAGACTACTGGGTTTTTAAATTACAATCTTTATCAAAGAGCAGCTTTCATGACACTGGAAAGGAAATCAAGTTGAGACTTTGGAAAACTTTTCCTGGAAACAACTCCTTTTTTTAAGTATGGTTTCTTAAGGCCACTAAAACTAAAGCAAGAGCTGCATCTGCTCAGCATTCCCCCTCTTGTAACATTATAACCCACGGAGCCCTTTCAAACAGATTTTTTAAAGAGTGGTAGAGTTTTCTGGGGAAAAGGTCTCTGAAGAAGAGCTCCTGCAAAGCCTTCCCTCCCAACCAGAGAGGCAGCTTGGTTGTGAGGGCACCCAGCATGCCACAGCTTGGCTACCACAAGGCCCATGGCCAGTGTGTGATCAAGGAAAAAAATCAATCCTTCTTCAGGGTAGAGATGCCTCAGGTTTTCCATGGCTACCATCGACTCCCTGGAGATCAGGCCCCCGGTGAATGAGGCAGGCAGTGGTTTGCAGCCCACGTGCTTCCCACCCATCACGCTCTCACCTCACAGCAGAGCCAGTCTCGCCCTGCTTGCTCATATTTGCCCATCATGGAAAGAAAGCATCCCTTGGCTGACAGCAGGGAAAGCCCCGGCAGACGCTCTGCCCTGGCTGGGGGTAGCCAGTGCTGACATGAAGAGGATGTGAGTTACAGCTCTTTTGAGGGGCAAGCCCTTCTGCAAACTCACCTTCCTCTTTCCCACAGTTTTCCCCCCACCACAGTTCACTCCTCACCAAGTCAGAGGCAGCAGATCAGATCTTACTTGCTGTGGCCAGGTCTGCTTTGTTTCAATATTCCCTGGTCAAAGACAGCTCTCCATCAGCACACGTGGGTATCAGTCTGTTTGTCTCCCACCTCAGCAGGGGCTCAGACCCCGTGCCTCTGAAGGCCAAGACCAAGGGGCCCCATCCCTGAAGGAGATTATTACAATTCCTTGCCAAAAGAGCTGAGTATGGCATCTCCTCCAGCTTTCCAGGCTCATAATTTTTATTTTAACCACCCCCAGAGGCAGCTCACATTTACAGGTGTTCGGCTTTGATGCTGCTTTGGTGGAGTCCTGGGCTCACTCTTGCTTTTTGAGCACATTTCTGCCTGAACACAAAGGTTTCCAGCTCCTTGCAGCATCTCAGGGAGCCACAACAGTAGGTGCTACAAATCCTTGGGCCAGACCACCTGCAGCTACATCTCTGCTTCTCTGTAAGCTGATGTGCTTCTGCTCATCCACCAGATCACCGAGGAAGGCCTGGTCTGCTCTATTTTCTTAGTTATTTCCTCTTTCCCATAGGATTTTGAAGTGTCAGGAGGTTTTTTTCTCTACACAAAATAATGCTTTTCCCCCATCCTTGGGCAGCTCAACACCTGAGAGTAATTCCTTTCCAGAAGCCTTGTGGGTTAAATCGTGTGTTGTCTGTTCTGATTGTCATTAATAACACTGGATCATTATTGTCCTTAATATGTCCCATTCCCTGGGGCTCTGCAGAACTCACGTGCTCACAATTTCCTACTGGAAAAATCAAGCCAGGGATGTAAAAAAGGTCTGAGGGAAACATCCTTTCCTCCTCACCAACTAGCCAAGAGGAGTTGGCAGTAAAAGACCAGGTATGGCTGCTCTCTGGTGCTCCTTTTGATTTGTATTTCCAGCATGTGGAAAGAGACTTTTGGTGGGCACAGATGTATTTTGAAAGGCTGGGCTTACAGTCCATCAAGCAGGTACTGTTGAGGGTTTAAAAAAAACGTATCAGCGGCCATCCAGAATACACAAAAGAGAGGGACTGGCTGAGGTCAAGCTGCAGCACGGAGCTTAAGAAGGGGAGTAGGAGAAGAAGAAGAAGCAGGATTTTCAAATACAGAGAATTACTCATCTGTGGACTTCACATTGCTGTGTTAAATTAAATGTGTTATTTAAGCCGTTGTCTGAAACCAACCACATCCAAAGGTCCTGTGCAGGTTCTCCTCATTCATGTCCAGCCTGAGCCCAGCTGTTCGTGCAGATACAGCAGAAAACACTGCAGAGCACTGCTGCCCCTTTCTCCAACAAGTTCCTATATTAAAAATAAATCCTGGGGAAAAGATGCACCCTCTGGGGTTGGGAAGGTTATTTGTATGAAAGCAGCACCTCAACAGCAGAGCATAAAACCAGCTGAATTCCTGTCAGCACTGCCAAAAGCCTTGACCATCGGAGATGTGTAGCACTGTTGCTGGTAATTCCCAGCTGGCACATAAAGCAAAAGCCTTCACATAATCACACAGCCAGCCCAAATCCTGGCCTCTGTCCATATCACTGACAGCTCAGTGATAGCAATTTGCCTTTCTGGAAAGAGGAAACAGGAGCTGACACAAGAACCACATCACTGCTGGTAGCTGCAGCCATCAGCAGCTGCCGAGCTCATTCCCTTTCTCTGCCTCAAAGGAACACACACACCCAGAGTGGCCAAGAAAGCCAGGACCAAGTTCAGATAAGCCTGTGAGCAAGCAGGTTACCAAATCAGCAAGGCCAGCCTGCAGAAGAGCTGTGGCACCCTGCCCAGGAACAAGAGCACGTCAGGCTGGGGAAGGGAGTCCTGAGCTAGGAAGAAGAGAGGTCTAGGATAAGGGGAAGCGTCCTCAGAAACACAGAAAAACTATTGTCAGGAAATAGTCTAGTCAGCAATGCAGCATTTAGCCAGTGAGAAGCACAGATATGGTGCTGCCCAAATAGCCATAAGCAGCTGGGAGCATTGCCATAATTAATAAGAACTGCAGGTTACACTTGATAAACTCAGAAAGAAACAGACGTGCTCCCACTGAGAATCAGCCCCCAAGAGAAGCCGCTGCTGAGAAAAGCCTGTCCTGTACCTCAACCTGTGCAGAGTGGGGCCACATCCCTGAGGTGTGAAAGCCTCCAACTTCCCTTCCGAAAGCACAGAAACCTGTCTGAAGGGCAGCCACCTTTCAGGAAAAGGGACCTTTACTGTAATAGCTCCACTGCACTCACCCCAATTTCTCCCTCAGGGGCAAACAAGACGTCATATAAAGCACCAAGACATTTGTGCTTTTCTTGCACTGGAATGGCAAAGATGACTTTGGCCACCACAATGCTTCAGTAAGGAGAGTCCAGGCTCAGCTTGCTTGGAGAAAGAGGGTGTCCCCAGCAGGGACACAGCACTGCTCCCCACTGGTGTTCAGAGTGACAGTCATTTCTGCCAGCTGGCAACAGGGATGGGCAAGCCTGGATCACACAGAGGTTTCCCTGGCACCGCCTGTCCTCAAAAAGAAGCCTGAAAGGAAAGAGTGCTGGTAAAAGCCTTGCCCCCAGGAGAGGGGTGAGCAAGGAGCTCTTCCATCCTGCCCTGCTCTTCGCCCATACCGGAAGTCCAAGTGGCTGCCAGCAAACCTGCAGCCAAAATCATGCCCATGATGGGAAATTCTGAAGGTCACAGATGCAAACAAATATTTGATGAGTTGATACAACGCAGCCTTGACCAGTGCACATCCAGCATCAGGGAGGACCCCCCTGTGCCATGGCTGAGTGTGAATGCCCTCCAGCAAACCACCCACACTGTGTTTGAGCTGCCTGCTGTGTGCACACCACTTGCTTTGTTAATGTTTAGACTTCCCCCCAGAAGGCCTGTCTGGGCTCACTGAGCAGGAATCAGCAACAGGAATTAGCAGGCCACAAAGTGTCCACAAATACTGCTATTATCTCTCTTCTCTGTAGGTGGAGGAGCCACGTTCCTCCTGGGCTTCTCTAGGTGACCTTTCCCTTCTCAGCTCACCTTCTCCTGGGATCATCTGATGCATGCTTCACCCACTCTGGCCACCAGAAACCCACCTGGCCACCTTCTTTCCGGCCCTCCTTCTGAGCCTGACCAGCCACAGCCCAGCTCCTGAAACTGTCTGAAGGGCATTGAGGGGTAAAACACACCAGCCCTGCTTTGATGAACCTGCGATGCTGGTGCATGTGTGACCTTGCCCACAGGATGCACGAGGCTGCTCACAGGTACATGAGGGTACAGAGCAGTCTCAGGTTGTACTTGAGCTACTGCTGCTGAAAAACATGGATTTTGTCCCTGTAAAGTCGTGGAGGTTTGTACAAGATGCCAGGAAACATGATTTTGACATGCTCAGTAACCTGTTCAATATCTCAGTCTCTCCTTGTACCCGGCTCTCTGTCTCTCTCCATGTTTGCTTTGCCTCTTCCCTCCCTTGTCTCCTTCCAGTCCCTGTGGGATTTCTTTCAGCCTGACTCCAAGGACAACCAGCAGCCTTGGATCCTGATGCAGGAATATCATCACTTTGGGTGTAGGCCTTTTGCTCCCTCAGGACCTGAAATGCTCTACCCTTCTAAATTTTGTTGTGGGAGGCCTACAAACTGCATGTCACAGTGTTCTCACATGAGGGAAACCTCCTTCATGACGTGAAGAAGAAGGAGAAAGCATTTTCCTGAAAGAAGAGACTGATGGGATGGAGTTTGTATCTTGTTTCCTGACTCTGAAAACTTGGGTGAACACAAGTGTGGGTGTGCCTAAAGCAACTGCTTGCTCTGCTGGGAGTTTTGTGCAAAGCCAGGAGAGGGAAGTTTTAGGGTTGCTTTACCTCCTGTTCCTTGTGAATTTTCATATAGAAAAATAAGCCTGGCCATCCCACAGGCCAAATTTACTGCCCTGTCACAGTGTGGAGAGAATGAGACCCACCAGCTTCTTCCAGCTCCCCACCCTGCACCTCAGCACCGCTCATCCAACTGCAGCACAAACTCAGGGTTCTGCTGCAGCTGTCCTGAGGAAAGCCTAGTTTAAAAGAAATTAAGAGGATGTTACAGAATTTTTAGAGGATTAGTTTAACTGATACCTGTACCTCAGACAGCAACAAGGCCCAGTGCCCTGGTGAGCTGTAACACCCCTTGCTGCAGGAGCTGGCCATTTATTCTCACCAAATCCCCCAAACCCTGTCAGCACGGAAGTGCAAGAGCAACAAAATACCCCTTGGACCATTTTTTCCCCTGGCTCTGCCTCATCTTCCCAGCAAACCAGGTTTGCAACAGATTGTGTTTGAATTCTCCAGCTATGTGGCTTTTTCTTTTTTAATGCCTGGCTGCCCAAGCACAGCCGTGGGGCTCAGCAAAGCAGGCTTGACTTTCAGCCTTTGAGGTGGTTTCAGACCTAAACCACCTAAAATCCTGGTGCTAAAAATACACCTTGCAACTTTCAAGAAATAAAAAAAGTGACTGGTAGTTGTGTTAATTCACCTGTTGCCTGGCTTTAGCCTCCCCACATATCTGCAAGGAGCTATTTCCCACTCTGGAGAGGCGTGTTCTCTTGTATCTTTTTTCACTTTTGGTATTAGCTTGTAATCTGTGATGGAGGGGCCATGTAAAAAAGCATCCTGCTCTTCTGCAGCAGTTTCAGGTGATCCAGCTTCCCCATGCCATACATCTGCATGGGTCTCTGGGCAGAGGCCTGTGTATAATAACTATTTTTCTTGAAAGCTTCTCAAAAATGCCAATGGGCAGCCCAGCACCAGGACTTCCAGGCTGACAAATGGGTGTGATCCCAACCTGCCAGCCTTGAGTGCTCTGGGACTGGAGCCTCCCACCTGAGTTTGGGGCAAACCTTTCACTTATGGACCCTGTCCAGTCCAAAAACATCAGGACTAACTAACCTTAGGCAGAAGGAATTCCCAGGTTTCCCCCTATGTAACAACCTGCCTGTGCTGCGTGGTCCAACCAAAGCTTGATGCACACAGCTGCAGGGCAAGAGGAGGACATGAAACCTGGCTCTAGGGCTGGATTTGTGAGCAGGAGTATCCCAGCCTGCAGCTCACCAGAACTTCCCAGACCCACCTGGGCACCAGCTGAGCACCAGCAGACCTCAGCATGGCTGCTGTAAGAATTGCTGTTGTCACACAAGTATTGTCACAGCGCTTGGCAGCCCCGTCTGCAGGGTCACTGACATACCTAGAGGACAAATTATTCAGTCCCAGCTGTTTCTACACATTTAGGCCAAGTTCATCTTGTATCACTCCAGGATCCATGCTGCGGGAATTCCCTGCAGTTACTGAGGTGACACCACAGATGTGATGGAGCACTAAAATCGGAGTCGGGCATCAAGGGCAGTGGCCTGGCTGCAAATTGTGTTTTAACATTCTTGCATTTTAGCTCCTTGCCTGGCAGTCCTTCTGTAGCTTAGTGGAATTCGAGCAAAATTGGACAACAGCTGCAGAAAGGACATTTCCCAGCCCTACTCTGCAACAAACCCTACCAACAGGTGGGAATCACCCTGGCACGGTGCAGCACAACCCTTGGGGAAGGACAGGAGTCCACCAGCAGAAATGTGGAGTAATTCCCCTCCTGGAGATCCCCTGGCACTGTGCAAGGCAGGTCTCAGCCTTTGCCTCTGTAGCCCCACTCTGGTGGTGGGCTTAGGACTTAGGTGGTCTTAAGAGGCAGCTTAGCGGTAGGAGCTGTCTCCGTGTTTTACCACCCCAGCACAGCACGGTCTGGAAAAACAGCGGCAGATGTCTGTCTGCTGAGGCTGAGGCAGAGATTAACGTGCTCAGGGCCAGGGGAAGGCAGCAAGGGGGACTCTGGCCACTGGGTTTCCCAGCAACACGCCTTGCATGAACATGTGCACCCTGTCACCCGGGCAGAGGCAGCAGCCGAGAGCCGAAAACATCCCCTGCTCTCGTTACCCACTGATGTAAACGTGTGAGAAAAGGGTGAGAAACCATTTAGCTCCAGCAAAATGAAAATTGATATTTTGAGAGACAAATTGTAAAAGCAATTGCTCATACAGTTGTCCCTGCAACTGAGAGAGGAGGCAGCTGCAGAGGGTTTGGTGGGTTTTTTTAATGTGAAACCAAGCAGAGGAAGCGTGAATCAAAACCTCACAGAGCCGAGATCTTGCACATTTACACGGAATTGCAATACACAAGGTGTACCTTCCTAAGGATTCCCCCATCTTTCCTGGGACCTCTGACACCAGCCTGCAAGAGTTTCAGTCCTCAGCAGCCAGCTATGCTTTTGGTGACTCTAAGTGACACCTAGGGACCACCACCAACTCAGGGCTGAGTCAGATCCCCGGCACACCCTTAGGGCACCTACCTCCCCTCTGGAGCTATCACAATTAAGCATCCTGGGGTCTTGCTTCCCTGTCCTGGCTCTTACCCTCTCCCAGTCCCACTCTTTTCGAGGGACCCCGCCAGCAGAGCTGCTCCCCACCTCCTGCTTGGCTTCGCCTCCATGCCGGGACCACGTCACCACCCACAAAGAAGGGCCTGTGCAGGAGCTGGGGCTCGTGCTGTGCTGAGAGGAGTCATAAAGCTCCTTTTAAGATGTCCAGCACAAAGCTGAGCCTGTTCAGCCGCAGGTTGGGGGCTGCTGCCTCCCCTCCCTGCCTCTGCCAGGCACTGAGTCATCGCCCTGCCATGGTGCTGCCAGCCCAGCACTGCAGAGAGGGCCGGGGCTGGTGGCCGAGAGCAGCAGACCTGCCCCACTCACTGCTGCAACAACCAAAACCTGTGCCTCAAAATACTGCTTCTTTCCACAGGTGCAAATAGGAAATATCATGGAAAAGACCCAGGGAAAGGGGCAGCCACATGGAAGGGGGGTCATCCGTTGGGAAGAGGTCATGTGAAATCTTCCTTGGGTTTGTGTTTCCCACCACAAATCGCTCTCAATGCTGTTTTTGACACAAGGAAAGAAGCAAAGGTTTCTACCCGTGTCCTTCTATAAGACAACAGAAAGAAAGTTGGAGATATTTTCCAGCTTGCAAGACCCATGGCTCTTGTGATGTGGGCTTCTTCCTCAAAGACCAGAGCCGGGATTGCAAAAAATCTCTGCTGTTGTCTAAAGCAGCACGAGTGCAAGAGACACACAGTCTTGTGCTTGCAGAGAAAAAAATTGTTAAAGGGTGGATCTCAACACTCTATCAAGTTTTTAAAGCACTTTCATGACTCTGTGATTTTTATGACACTCTGAGCTGGCAGGAAAGCTCACAGGTCAGGGATTTTACTGGTGCCCAAGGAACCAAGGTGCTGGTTCTTTAGTTCACTCCAAAAGTAAAGTCTGGTTCCCTAAGCGTGGATGGAGATATTTGTAGAGATGCGATGCTATCATGAGCAGGCAGGAAGCAGAGCCAGAGATACACACTGTGATTTCAATCTGCTGTCTGTTAAGTCACAGAAATATAAAAAATAGATAAAAGGCAGGATAAAGCTGGGAAAAGGGTCCTGCCCAGGGCCAGGAACATGAGGTGGGTTGGAGAAATGCACTCCTGACTCCTTTACCCTCCCATGCCTGCAGTCCAGGTACACACTCCCTTAAACACCAGTTAGAAACAACAGGAAACAGCAGCAACCAATTTAAATTGAGAGAAATATGAGACTTGGAGAGAAAAAAATAAACTCCTTGAGCACCTCACCTGTGCCCAGCTGTGCCAGTTCAGCAGCTGGGAGCCTTGGGCACTCGATGGTGCAAAGGCTGAGTCACACTCCCAGGAAAGTCCCAACTGCCAGGTTTCACTGAGTAATTGCCTCTTCAGATCAAAGAATTGAAAGCAGGAGGTGAGGGGGGAGACAAGCCAAGCACCTTAGAAGTCTGCAAGCTGAGAGAAAGTAACTTCAGCAGAGCAAAAAGAGAGACTCAGTTCCAGGCACTAGATTCATCCTCTCCATTTATGTTTTGTCTGCCTGATTCTGCTTTTCCTCTCTCTTTTAAAGTTAAGACAGGAGAGCTTCTGCCAGCGTCACCCTGATGTCCTTCTGAAAATCTAAGGGCAAGGCAAGCACCAAAGACCAATTTATAAATTGGCATCAGTGCTGCATGAGCTGATGAAGGCTTCCCACACTCTGCCCCGCGCTGCACCCAAATCCACACCACTTCTGAGCCCACAGATATCATGGGTGTTCTCTGACAAGGAAGTGGGGCTTTGTCTGATGCCATGATCCTGCCTGGACTCAAGCACAGGTCCTGTTCTTCTTTCAGGGATCACAGATTTTAGTGCTGACCTCCCTGGTCACAAGAGGTGGATCAGCCTTCACACATACACCCCCCCCACACACACACACACCCTTTTTTGTATTCTTAACTGAATTAACTGATTTTTAACTGATTTTGCAGGGACACAGACTGGAATAGGACTCACCACCAAAGCTATTTTAAACCAGGCTTCCCTTTGCTTCCCAATGGTCAGCAATTCCCTCCTCCCAGGAGGATGCTCTGCCCACGCAGCCCACGATGCACTGGAGCACTGAGGCACAGTGGGGAGGGAGGGCTGCCGAGCTGCTGGACCATTCAGGACTCCCAGCAGCCCCCAGCTCCACTCTCTGCTCAGAGCCCGGGGGATGCTGGCCCTGGCTGGGAATCTGGAGCTGCAGCCATGCCAGCAAGTCTGCCTGAAGATCCCTCAGCCCCTCCATCGCAGCCAGCCAGGAATGGTCTCCCCTGAAACACATCTGGTCAATCCAAGCTGGGTCGTTTCAGGTGGACCAAAGCAGGATTTGCCATTCAATGGTCTCCCTCAACAGCACTGCAAAGTGTTGCAGACAGTTGAGAGCAGCTGAGTCACTCCTTGCCACCCTCAATTTGCCAGAGGTCCGAATTAACCTCACTGCAGTCCTTCCCCCTCTGCAGCTTCTGGAAGTCACTACATGCTGCTCCCTGAGCCCTGGCATCCACCTCTCCCAGGCCTCCTCTAAAAGGGCATTTCCTTTCAAGGAAAAGCCCAGGCAAACCGTATCCTCTCCCTCCCTTTAAACACACTCCTGTTTAACTTCATAACCTTGTTGGGGCTGGCTGTGCTCCACAGAAAATCCATGTGGGTATTCCCACCTCTGGGCAATGCTTCACCCAACAGGAGATGTGTGAGATTTTGTGGGGTGGTCTGTGCTACTTGGAGCCAAACACTTGGTAGGGAAGAGGGAGAGAGGGACAGAGGGTGGTTTCTCAGTTGGTTCCAGCTTGCTGTGGGTGAGCACTTGACCATCAAGTTTACATTAAAAGCTGCTTCATTTTGGTGGCAATTCTTTCCTTTCCCCAGTCATAAGAAGTGAAGCCAACCCTGCTGCTCATGGCAGTAACTTTTAACACCTTTCCTTAGAAAAGAACTTGACTATGTATTCCATTCCAGGCACACAATAAACACAGAAATCAGATGGGAGCCTGCTCAGGGAACCTCCAGGCACTGATGTGCAGGAATTCCTCACCTGGCTGAGCCCCTTGTGAGGGCCTGACCTTCAGCCTTGGGCCAGCACCTGCATGGAGAAACTGCAAAATTTCTGTCCAGGTGCTGCAAGAGAAGGCATTTGCAAGGCAAACTTGGCATTTGCAGAAGGCACTGAGGTGAAGAGCTTAATCCTCGCCCTATAAAGGCAGCTATCAGCTCAGGAGTGACACTGCTCCACCCCTCTGCCTCCCTGGTCTCTCTTCAGGATACTTTCCTGAAGCTCTTTCCCAGATATAAATGTCCAAGCAAAGGAGCTCTGACTTCAGGGATGAAGAAACTTGGTCTTCTGCATCCCACTCACCCAGAAAATCCCAGAAAGTCCCAGAAAGTCCCAGAAAGTCACAGAAATTCTGCCCAAGGGAGATAACAAACTGCCACCCAAAGTGACTGAAACGTTCTTCCAGATCCCCTCCTCCACCCCCATATCAATTGTTTTTACTCTTCCCACACTTTATCCCCCAACCTTCACTTTTCACATAGTTTCAGCCATGCTCACTAGGGATGCTCTGGCTAACCACTCTCACGGGAGTGGGAAACTCCACCTCAAACAGGACAAGGATCTGAAAAGAAGCCACGAGCCCCTCACAGGGGTGTGGAGTCTGATGGAGCAAGTGTTCAGTGTCTTTTCAGTAGCAAAGTCTGATGTGTGGTAGACCTCACTCTACTCCTTTCCAGCTGGTATGCGCTGCCTGATGAGGTTCCTTGGCCTACAGAGACCTTCCTGCTCATCCCCTAGGACACGGAAATCCTCCTTGAAACCCTGCTTGTGGGCAATGAGCAGGGTGGGGTGGACCTCTATCAGCTCTGGTCCAGTTGGGAGGCAGTGATCCACCCACCATGAAATTGTGCCCTGTGCTGCTCTCATCTCTTGCTGGCTGGAGATGGGAAGGAAGGACCACAGTGCCTGTGTGCCAGAGATCCTTCCCTTCCCCATCACACTGACATTGGCAGTCATTCTCAGCCTCCCTTCCTCCTACTTACCTTAATTTTCCTTTCACTTTTAAAGGTTTTTCTCACCCCTCTGCCCCTCCTTCAGGCCCCAGGTTGCCTCTGTGCCTCACGGCTGGGTGCCAGAGGTGGCTTTTCTCTGCATGGAGGTGATTTTGCAAACCAGCCCTTGCAAGGGGCCACCAGTAAAGAGTGCAGTAAGTGCCTGCAGTCCTGGCCCAGAGAGGACACTACAGTCTGTTTGGCTGCAGAAGGGTGACAGAAAGAGCTCATTAAACTACTTTGGTTATGCTCCAAAGCATGTTGAAAGTCAGGAGAGAGAGTCCCCCATTGACATGGACAGGGTTTGCATCAGGGTTAATTCCCTTAACGTGGGTGCTTGGTAGCTGCTGAGCCCAGCTGAGTCCTGGGGTTATTACTGTGCATGTAAGCTGTCCCTAATAAAATAAAGAAGACAAACTGGCCACCTGTGTTTAATAATCCATGGTGACTTATGAATCATCCGTGTTTGTTAAGATCCATCTCGTACACAGACCCGTCTTTCTCTCGCTAGCACCCAGCCCATCCTTCCCTATGGAAACCATGGCCAGCTTTCCTACAGAAGGTGAATTCCTTTCAGAGTTGCATTTGATCTGCTGCAAGCTAGCCCTTTAAATCCAGGCTTTTACATCCAGTTACTCCAGAGAATATGAGGAATGCCTCTGCTGGTTTTTCACTGAGCCTATTTAGCCTTTTTTGGACAGAAGGAAGCATCTGAGAGGGAGGGCGCATTTTTCCCTCTTTAAATCACAGAAGGAACACCACAACTCATTCCTCATGTCCAGACTGCTTAACTCTTCCCATATCCTAGCAGTCCTCAGCCCCTGGCTATCCCTTTTCCTCCTGGTCTGAAAGCCTGGCACACACCTGAGGGACCCTGGGACACAAAGGTGTGAGGTTTTCCATCCTTTCAGGTCTGCAGCCAAGGCAGTTGTCCCCATCCTGATCCTGCCGTGCAAACCACAGCCTGACAGGCAGCCCCGCAGCTCCTTGCACAGCAGGGCCCCAGGCAAGAGAGATTCTTCTCTCTCTGAAACAAGGAAAGAGTGTTTTTCCCTTCCCACTCGTTTATCCGCTGCCACAACAGCTGCTCACCACGGGCTTACTGCAGAGCCCTCAGGCTTAGCTCGGTTTTCAAGAGCACTAAATTTGCATCCACGCCACATGACCCAGGCTTTAAGCCTGCCCACATGGCTGACAACGAGCTCCTGAGTGTAAGTTTGGCTGCAGGGACCGACTTTGTGATGACCATAGCATTACTAAGAGATTCCCTCACCCTCTTCCCCTCCTCACGCTCCCGTGGAATGGTGTGCCATGCCAAATTTCTGGGCTGGAGAGCACAGGGAAAGGCAGAGCACCAGTTGCAAGGCTCCAATTTTATGTATACACAGAAGGTGTCCTGTATAACTTTTTTCCTAGTGTTCGAGTAGATGTTAAATTTTCCATACAAGCAAAATTAAGGATGAAAATGAAGCAGATCACATCTCTTTGCCAGGGCCTGGAGAGTGACAAAAGCTGGCCACAGTCTACAATCATAGATTCTGGGGGGTTTGTACACTATCCTTAGGTTAAAGCATTCCCCAAGATGAGTTCAGGTAAGCTGGCCCTGAGATGTACTTTTTTAACCGAGATGGTGACGGAGATGCTTGTTTGGTAAAAGCCCTGCTCTTAATAAATAGAAAATCCCACATGACAAAGCACTGACAGCATGAAAATCTGACAGATGTGCCTGCCTGAAAGGCTGTGAAGCAAAATTATGTAGCAACAATTTTACAGTGAAAGAAACAATTGATTTCAGATGCTGCAAGCTCTGGGGACCTAAAGAATTCTCACATCTCAGCTGTGCCACATCAGCAGCTGCACCTGCACTCCCAGCAGTGGGGAAGACCCAGGGATGGAGCAGCACTGCCTGCTGTGAGACACGATCACAACCAGTCTCCCATCCCAGCAGGCTGTGCCAAGACACAGGGAGAGCATCCAAGTGCCAGGGCTGAATGTCCACCGTCAGGAACACAGCATCTGGGCACCAGAGCACTCAACAGCGTGCATTTCATCTCAGTTTTGCATGAGCAGAACATCTAATTTCTACCCAATTAGACACAGTGGATGGAGTTTATGTTGTCTCTGTGCAGGAAAACAGGCAGTCCATAGTCCAGCATGCTGTCAGTGGGACATGGAGACAGGCAACTCCTGATGTGGCACAGGGCCTTCCAGTCAGACAGAAATATTTAACCAATCTGAACCAGAAAAGTGAGTTTGCATCGGTCATTAGTGCCTTGAGTCACGGGGCTGGGATATTTTCTGATGTGGTTCCCAGGAGCCTTGAAACCACAGCCTGCAAGCCCAGGGAAGGAGCATGGCAAAGGACAGGAGGTGGCACAGGATTCACCATGTGACAGAACAGCACTGCTGCCCTCCCTTCATTCTGGAGGGCAGAGCTTTGGAATATGGTTATGGGAGGGCCACACAGGTGGACAAACAAATCTCAGCTCCTCCAAGCTGCTTCCAGAAGAGCTTAAGAAACTTAAAACAGTAAAAAAAAACAGCAGGAAAAAATACCTACAAGGTTAGAGATACCCAAGACGGCAGGACAGCAGCTGTGCAAAACATTTCTAAGCTGATCAGACTTCTGCAGTTGTGATGGTTTCTGCAGGTGGCCAAAAGGACAAGAATAGTCTCTTTCCGTGAACAGCTTCAGCAGCCCAAGGCCAGGACCCCGCCTCTGAAGGGACACTGAAGTGTGGCATGCTGAGGGAAGGGGCTTTCCCAGCACTTTCCCTTTCAGGAGTAAAACAGGTGCCCCATAAACCAGTGATGCAAGTATCCAACAGATTTGTACCTCCCCAGTCGCCACCATTTTGCAAGGATGGGCACCGAGCAGCCAAGGAGAACAAGAAGAGGAAAGGTTTCCTCCAGCACACTCTGGCATCTCCTCTGGAAGAGGAAAACCTGCTAGAGAACAGCAACAGCACTTCCAGCTCTTCCCAGCGGTTTCCACACTTCCTTAGGTTCTAAATATTGAGGCTGGAGACCAGCCTCTGGCAGAGGCAGAGATGTGGCTTAGCTGTGCCATGTTCCAGCAAGCAGGGATGGCCCTGAGCCCCCCACCGTGCTGCTGTGGCCCTAATTACCCACTCCTTAAATCACCTGAAGGCTGCAGCCCTCCTTGCAAGCAGGTTTTATTGCCCTGGTGTGGGCTGGTTGTGACCCTGTGGCTGTCACACCTGTGCCACCACCTCCAGCCACGCCCCAACTGTGGCTGGGAGAGCACTGTTGGGCTTCACTGGGCTACAAACCAAGCCACACGGGCAACCAGGCTGGAGATGGGCTGGCCTTGCCTCATTTAGCAGGACATGCAGACCTGACCTTTCTCCCACAAGCCAGGCTGTCCCTGCTCACACTCAGGTGAACAAGAAGAGTCAGTTCCTCACCCGGGTCATCCCAAGGTGAACCCACAAGGAAGGTGGCAAATGGGGAGAACTAAAAGAAAAAAAAACCCTAAAAAGTCTTCCTCCCAGTGCCCTGAGACAGGCAAAAAATATGGGCAGAGCATGGCTGGACTTGCCAAGATGGGACCATCAGCTGTTCTGCACTGAGCAAAAAAAGTGAGAACGCATTTCTGAAAGAGAAGTATCCCTCCTTTCAACCCAGAAAAGCCATTAATAAAACTGCTACTACACTCAAAAGAATGAGCACTTCCTGAGGAAGTGGGAATACACTGTGTGAAAACATGCAAGGGGAGGAGGCAGAGACGTACCAGTAAAATCACCAGCTGCCTCCTTGCCTCTTTGTAGGCCAACCCCTTCTGCTGCTGCCTTCCCCCTCACTAGGTCAAAATAGAGAGTTTCTGACTCCGTGACAGTGTTTGCCCCCCTAACCAGGGCAAACATCTCCCCAGAAAGACAATCAGAAAACGGAACAATGTCAGACTCCATCTGGTGCATCATTCACACTCGTTTTGGCCAATTCTGGGTGTAATTAAGAGTTAGTTTGGGGCTTCCTTGCCCTGAGATATGCTGTCATTACCTTCAAAAGCTGACATGCAAATAGAGACTGCTGCATATTTCTCAAAACCCTTCTCTGATACCAAGTTTGTAGATTTTCAGGCAAAATATGCCTGTGCCCAAAACCCTACAGCAGTTCTTAGGAAGTCCACCTGATGTCTCTGACCATGGCCACGATCTCTCAAGTGCTGTGACACCTAAACCATCAGTTTCACCAGGTTATTTTTAGCCTGGATCACTTCCCTGTTCTGTTTTACTCCTGGCCTCACAAACTGGTGTTGTGGATAAAAAGTGAGGCAAGAAGACGGAGTTAAGGTTGTGTTGCTGCAAAGAGAAACATTTGGCAAACGTTTCCCAAAAAAGCTTCTTTTGTTTGAGCAGGGAGAGGGTGGGTATGCCTGACCAGCACCAGGAAAAAGGCTGGAAAGGAAATCTTGTCAAGCAGACCCCAGCAGAGGTGAGCAGTGTGTTAACACCCAGGGATGCTTCCCTTTGCTCCACCATGGGAGCAGCCATCCTGCTTGGGATGCCTGACATGCTCCAGGCTGCTGCAAGGGTGGCATTAGCAGTCCACACAGCAACCCACAAACCAAAGGCTGCAGTGGAGATATGCCCTAAAGGTGCATGTTACACCTTCTACAGTGATTGCAGCAGTTTAGAGACGAGGAAATTAGGATAATGATTTTCCTTGTGCCTGGCTTGTCTCCTCATCCCTCTCCCTTTATCACCTCTGAGAGTGGGATCAAGACACCATGACAGTTTGAAAACTATCAGACACTTTTTTGGTATGATGGGACAGGGTCTGTCTGGGTTTTGTGAGGATGATGAAGGATCCATTCAGGAGGGAAGAGGGTTTGAAGCTAGAGCAGATCCCTGATCCAATACACCACATAGCCACTGATGGGGCAAGGCTGGGCAGAAACTCATATGGGTGACAACCCTCACACTGTGGATCCAAAGCAACGTTGATGAGTCTATACACATGGAAGGGAGGGTGGTATTCAAGCAGGAATTTCCAAGCAAGGCCCCCAGGAAGTTAAGGCTGCTGAGCCTCAAATCAGAGCCCCATCATCTTTCCTTTGCTCCACATGGCAGCAGAAACCTGCCCGTAGCACTGGGAATGTTGCTGATCCCAGAGGGGCTGTGGCTCTGCAGGAGCGCTGGCAAGGGCTGCCTGCCCACCTTATCCTGCCCCTGGGCAGCTGGGCTCCCACAGACCCATGGGGAGGCTTAGAAAAATAAACTGTAAATCTGTAACCACTGGGACTGGCTGACTCAGGAAAGCACCAGGAGATGAGAGATTAGACACGTCATTAGCAAGAGCCCTGTTCTTTGCAGCTGCCTGCAAACCCTGGTACTTCAAGCCTAGAGCACCTCCTGTTTTCTAGGCAGGTGATAAGCTCCGTGCTCCATAAATCCCCGGAGGAACATTGCTGAGACCCTGCCCCTTGGCATCATTGCACAGCAGAAGGAATCATTGCTGCTCCCTCTGCTTTGTTATCCCACAGTCCCACCAAGAATCCTTCCTAAACAGCTCCTGTGAATGGGCTGCACAGAAAATTAATTCTTCAAATATCTGCTGCCTTCTCCCTGTGCAAATACCAGGCTGTTGATTGACCAGGGAAGGATAAAAATATTTACAGACAAGGTGAGGGTGGGATCTCTGCCACACATTGTGCTTGTGGCTGCAGCTGGGCAGCAAACAGAGCTGCCAGGGTACCTGTGGCCTGTGCCTGCAGCACTGACAGACCTGGCAAACCCCAGATTCAGCAATAAATATTCTTTTCTTGGACTGATTTCAGAGCATTTGGTTTAAAGCTGGGATGCTGATCTGAATACAGCTGAAGTGGGACAACAACCCCATCAACATGCCAAACAATCACAGGCCCTAGTGATACATGAGGTTTTCCAGCACAGGAACATCACCTCACCACCCCACACCAGGCACTGGGGCCACAAGGAGCCTGCTGCCCAGCAGGAAAGGCTGGCACCATCAAAAGAAAGATGAGCAGCTGCAGGAACCTCACCACCACCTCCCAGACACCACTAAATGCCCCAAAGACCCTCCTTTGGTTCAGTCTTTTCCTTGTTCAGGTAGTCCTGGAGCTTGAATATTCCCCTGTCCTCACACAGATCAGCTGGGACAAACCAGCCTCCCACTGGATCAAAGTGAGGAGGAGGCACTTTCTGGGTTGGATGGGAGTTGGAATCATGACTGTTAGGATGGTCCCTGGTGTGGCTTCAGCCCACGCCAAGGAGCTTCATTCTGCAGGCATCCAAGATTTGGGAGACAGCATGGGTCAGCCAGCACTTCCATCAGCAGCAGGGACATGACCTCCTGTTCTGGAGGTAATTTAATAACACACAGACTTGGCCAGACCTGACCAAAAAAACCCACCCTTACATACCTTTAACTTCCTTCTAGCAGTGTAGCCCCCTGCATGCTCCTTTCCCCATTTGGAGACCTAAGAAAAAGCATCCTGGGGTGGGTGGACTCTCTTGCATTCCAGTTTTTGCAGGCGCATTTATGGATTCCCCTCTGATCTGACCTTCGCAGCCATCGAAAGCATGAGGCCGTTTTCCCGGGGTTTCTCCTTTTCCTGAGGCTGGAAAGCAAGTTGCACTTGCCAGAGAAACACAGCCTGCCTTTGATGCTTAACAGGGAGAGTTTCACTCAGCCTTGCCTCAGTGAAAGAGCATATTCCTCCCAAATTTACAGCAGGACCTTGTAGAATGGAAACACACATATTAAAAAACCCCTCTCCTACCTGCTGCAGTGTCCTTGTCACAGCTCATCACCCTCCACTTTCTGCTGTTCATTCCCCAGCCTTGTGCTACACTACAAGAAGCACCTCACTGAAACATGCCAAGATACTTTTCCAATCCCTGTCCTTAGTGGCTCCAGGAAATCAGCCGTGATATTGCTTTCATGTATCAGATTTCTGGGCTCGATCATTCACGGCAAAAACACCCATGTGGAAGGAACACACCCTGCACAGCCCAGCCAGGAGGCACAGGAGGCCTCATGGAGTGGCCAGGCAGGGATACAAGGAATGGTGGAGCCCACAGGGAGCTTCAGGGCAGAGCAAAGGTCTTCTTTACCCTCTCCTTCCAGCAGGCAAACAGCTTGTCCTCCATCTGGGAACCGAGTGGCTGGCACATGGACACTCCTCATCAGCAAACACGACAGGATATGGAGGGATACACCTCTCTGTGCTTGGATGAGAACACTGAAGACACATTATTCCTGCAGCCAGGGATTCCTTGATTTACTCCAGCGTTGTGGGTGGCACTGTCTCTCCCCTCCATTCCCCCCCCTTCAATCTGTACTTGCTCACTGCAGCATTACAACTTGTTCCTTTAAGCATTCCTACAATTCCAGGCCAAGGGGATGGACCAATTTTCTCTGGTCCAGCTCTGCAGAACAAAGAACCCCAAAGGTTCAGAGGGCTCAGGAAACACCTGCTCCTGGAATGACCATTTAGAGCTGGGACTGGGACTCCTGTACATGAGGCATTACACAAACACTACCAAAGGTCCTGTCTTGAGCAGCTTTGCAGCTGAGAATGCTGAGGAACAGCTTTCTGTAAAGCCAGTGGACCCATGATGTATCCATGCTCTGCAGTGCATCCAGGCTGACATTCTAGGGACAGAAAATGCCTCTTCCATAGAGCTCAGCAGGATTCAACTTGCTCCCAAACCCACTGTGCAGCCCAGAGCATTGACTGACTCACTGACCAATTCTCCGTGGCATGTCCTGGGCAAAGGAGCTTGAACACGTGGCCATGCAACACAGCTTCTTCCTCATCTGCTTGGGACAGCAAGGGAAACCATCCCTGAGCACT
This sequence comes from Ifrita kowaldi, assembly GCA_013398055.1. NCBI lineage: Eukaryota > Metazoa > Chordata > Aves > Passeriformes > Cinclosomatidae > Ifrita > Ifrita kowaldi. Next base: position 37,140 of record VZRS01001266.1, read on the forward strand.
GAAAAGTCACAGGACTATGCTGCTGGTACGTGCTGGAGCTGGGGGATACTGCCACACCTCTGGCCAGATTAGTGAGGAATCAGGACCCCATCATGTGGCTCTCCCTTTGCAACCCCCTCAGGGACAGACACCTCCCCACCTCTCCCCTACCTGTTTTGTCACATCTTTGCAGAGCTGCAGGACAGCTACTTAAACAAGGATTGTGTAATTTCAGCCCAGAGCTCAGTCACTCACCCAGAAAACAAGTCTCCTTCCAGGGCTGCCTTATCTTGTGGCTTTGGTAGGCACAGGATATGCACACACTGGCACAGAGGGGCAGGCAGAGGACAGGAGGTGCACTCAGAGCTCCCATTTCCTCCTCTCTGTTGTGCTTTTAAAAGAAATGGTCCCTTTTTATACCTCCAGCAATGTCCCCAGAAGTGCTCTACCTGTGCAGCCCACAGGGCAGCTGCCAGAAGACCCCAGATCCATTGTTCCAGGAGCAAGGAATGGAACTGGGGCTATCTGCTGAGCCTGCTCCCCAAGCCACACTTGCAGGGCCCTTCTTATCTGCACCACCCAGTCTGGAGAGGGTTACTGAACACCAAGCAGGAATATTCAACAGCACAATGCCAACACGCGATAACGAGATTCCTACATCCTTCCTGCCGTGGCTGAAGTTGGGAGAGGAAAGAGGGCAGGAAGCTGTCACCACCTCCATCTTTCCCCAAAGCAATCCATCTCTCACCAGCCATCAGTCAGCGGTGTCCTCCCAGTGTCCTTTCTCCTTTTTTAGCTGCTCAGTAACCAAACAGAGCCAGGTGGTTTATTTGCAAAGACTTCTCCACTGAGACACAGGGATGCCTGTCTCCCACAGAGCACTCCCTGTTTGCCTTGTACCTCCCCCTGCCTGTTGTGTGCACCAAGGAATCTTTGGCAGTTTAAGCCTTGTGTCCTCGCACACCACATGGCTTTTATGATTAACCAGCTTCTGTAGACCAAATTATCCTGCCTGAGGAAAGCTTTTCAGCCAAGCATCATGTTTGTGCCTCCAGAGCACATCCTCCAGCCTGCCATTTCACTCAAGCACACAAAAACTATGTGCACAGTCTCAAGGAGAGCAAATAAATCTTTCATTTTCCCCTCTTCTAGTTGAGCGAAGGCCGAGCCATGCACAGCACCCAGGTGCCACATTACATTTGGCACTTGGTTTTCTGCAGCCCAAAGGATTTTCTAAGTCATCCTCTCCAGAGCCCCTCAAAGTGCCTGACATAAAGAGATGGTGTGTGTATCCAAAATGCACAAGATGGACAGACACACAACCACCCAGCACTGGTTCCATTGGCATTGCCTCCTGCCTTTCTCCTGCAGAACACCAAGCTCTTGATGTCCTTTTCGCCAATCCATGCCACAAAGGAAGAAGATGCTGTCCTGAGGTCTAATGCAAGAGATTTGTTTACCCCTGAGCCAAGTTCTTTAGCCCCTTCTTTTAACAAAAGAATGGCCTGGTCCTCTAGAAAATTAAAAGAACAGGCTCCATGCAACACAGTTTCCAGAATGGTTGTCATTGACAACCAAATTGAAGATGAGCAAGACCATCTCTGTTTTCGTTTACTGCCTTTGATTCCTCCTTTTGCACATGGATAAGGGACAGGCAGGGGTTTTCTTCTTCACGTTGCCTTGTTGACATCAACAAGTGGTTTCCGTGTCACCTTGCACATTTTACAGGCCAAAGGACTAGAAACACTCTGAGAATCAGATAGCCCTAAAAAAACCCAGCCAGGCCCTACACCAATGGGCCAAACCGTGCCAGTCCAGCCACAGAATGCCAGGCTTGCTGCAACAGATGGATGTGAAGCTTAAAAAGGCCAGCCTCACATCAGGGAAGAGGAACCCCATCCCAGAAAAGTGAAGACACCTAAAACACACAGGATTCTCAGCTATGGATGGGAAAATAAAGCAGCACGGAGGGTGGGACTCGACTTGTGCAAATATACCTAGGGAGGGCTGGTGGTGGAAAGGAGGAGGTGGCACTTTGTGGTCAGTCATAAAAGGAAGACATGGATCAGGTGGCCTCATGCTGACTGCAGACAGACGTCAGAACCTGCCATATTCAGGGCCGGGCAAACACAGCCAGGGAGCTCTGCTGGTGTAAATCAGTCTTGCGTTGACGCGAGTCAACACAGCCATGCCAGGTGACGTCAGAAGACTCTCCAAACATGAGAAGAAGCAGAGCAAGAAGGTCCTTTGAACATTCTGCACAGCATAAAATCTGGGCTGTGGCAAAGCTGGGAACAGCTGCAAGGGAAATCATGAAGCAGCTTCAGGAAGGATACAGGAGTTCTGGGATTTTGACACTGTTCCCATCACACTGGGTGCCAAAGGTACCTTAAATTCACCCACAATGTCGCTATGAGCAATTCCAAGAGGCATCCCCAGAGACCTTGCTGCTGATTTAACACATCATGTTGAAAGAAGTGACTGGTGTATGATGAGAAGTTGAGGAACACAGCTCCCTTTCCTCTCCAGCCAGAACACCTCCCAGAACACCATGGTCTACTTGCAGGAACATCTCGAGCCTTGAAACAAGTCCAGCTTCATGAGCATCAGCTCAAAAACCTGGCCCAGAAAACATTGCCAAGCAAAGGCTAAAGCTCACCAAGTCAGACATGGCCTTCTCTTTCTATGTTCAAAACACAGCTGGGGACTGTGACGGTGTGGGCAGAAAGGACAGCAGTGGGACAGAACCAGAGCTGAACTAAACAACTGACAAACCTGTCTCTGGAAGAAGGGAAATTCCTGATCCAGTGGTGATCAGTATCTACAGGTGATCAATAATCACTGGTGTACCATCAGTGGTAAGCTGCTCATCTGGCCTCTGAAGCAGTCCATAGGGAAGAATGACAACGCTGGTGATGTTAGGTATTCATGGGTTAGCAGCATCCAGGCAGCTCAGCCTTTATACAGCTTGGTGATGTTAATTAACAGTGATGGCTTGACAAAGTTAGTTAACCCACCACAGGCTTGTCTGGTCTCAGCTCCTGAGGGAACTGGATCCTCCCACAAAGCTGGGAAAGATGGCACCAACATGTCCCGAAAGATCTGCCTCGAGTCTCACCTCTTACCCATCTCATAAGGACAGGCCCGCTCTGAACATCTGGGTATTTGCAGGAACAGATGGCCAGCTGCTCCATCTGCACACATGGCCCAAACTGGTGTTCCCACTGCCAGCAACAGCAGCCAGGATATGTTACAGGTTCCAGGTAGAGAGCACAGAGCCAGCACAGCACAGCACTGCTGCTCTAAGAGGTCCGAGGCAAGAAAAGGCAGAGAGGGAAGGTAAAGGGAAACAGGAATGAGAGGAGCTGCCGAGTTAAACGGAGAGGCATACACTGAATTTCCTAAGTATCTTACTTCCAAGTGAAAATCCCTCTTGCTTCTCACATTAATCAGGGCACTTAAAACTAGTCCTAACCAGCTGCTCTCACTTCCTTTGTCCAGCTCTTCTTAAATGCACAAGCAGCCCACTAAGAAACAGCAAATATGTGCAAAGATTTGCAGACAAAAACAGAGACCTTTGGAAAACACTCCGTAGAAGTAAGCACCCCTCTCCCAGCACAGAGGCAGCTGTGCTTTACAGTAGGACAGTTTCCAATGTTTTCTTTCTCTGTGCAGACGAGGGATTTCCTGTCCTCCATGGCAACCACTTTGCATTTACTGAAGGAGGCTGTGCCAATAATCTCCAGAGCAGAATGAAAAATTTTAAAGTGGCACTGCCTGTTAGCTCCTGGCTTTAACTTGCTGATGTTTTCCATATCCGAGGTCCCAGTGAGCTCTGCCACCCTCTTTAAAAGGTTTGCCAGTGGATGTAAATCTCCAGTGCTGCACTGCCCATGCATGGGGAGTTTCTGAAGCACTGGGGAGTCAAGTCTTTCTGAAGAAGTCACCAACCACCAGCACCTCCCAGCAAGAGCTGTCTGTGCACCTTCCAAAGGACAAGGTTTTTGCTTTTTCCAACAAGGCACAGCTCCCAGATCGAAGACAGTCCCTGCCATGAAGACAGCCCTGGACTTTGATGGCCCAGGTCTTCCTGTTGCAGGTTTAGAAGTAATCTTGCCACTCTTTCCTGGAAGGGAAGCACTCACTGGACCAGTGCTGGTTCAACAGTTCCAAAACACAGCTGAGCCAAACTAAGCCTCTCCAGCAAGGCATCCTTCTCCATCCCCTCAGAGCTGCCCTTGCACAGGTCTGTGTGCTTCTCAGCTCCAGGCACCCAGATTCAGTGCACCGACTTGGCAAAAAGCCTTTGTTTTGTTTTGGCCCATCCCATGCCATTTTAGTGAGTTACATCAGCTTGGCCTGAGGCCACACGAACATCAGGACCAGCCCAAGGGATGCAAGAAGAACAAAACAGGAGGGAAGTGAGGCCATCCTCTTTCAGTGGCAGCAAGCTCATGATGAAACTACATCCATTGCTCTCTCAAATTTTACTGCACTGGAACATTTCTAATTAACCTCTTATGCATAAAGAGGTTTTGTTTAGCAAGGCCTTCAAGGAGGAGTAGTTCAAGAGCTGGAAGCTCCTGACTAAATTATACTAAACCTGAGGTATATTTTTGGGCTGAGCCACAGGTGCAATTTAAACCTGTGCTGTTTCAGAGTCGGGCTTTGTTCTTTCTATTTTTTTCCTTTTAAAATCCCTTAGCAAGGAAGCAGAACAAACTTGATCCTAACTGAAACAGACTTAATAAAGCAGGATATTGTTTTCAAAGCAGGCAGTAGACTAGCATTAAACAGGAACCTTAAAGTTCTTTTTTACTCCTGTTTTATATCAGTGAGTCAGACTCTCGGGGGCATTGTCCCCACACAGAACAGGAAAATTTTTGAATAACAGCAAAGCAATATTAAACACAAGAAACAAAAAGGGAATGAGAATCCCTTAAGTGATAGGGAAGACTTCTACAGTCTTACCTAAAAGAGGTTAAGGTGCTGCAAGCATTAAGTGCACACAATCCACCACTCTCTAGCTTTGAGTGCTGACAAGAAGCCAAAGCACCAGCACAGGAGCTCTCACAATGCATTTCTACCTGCCCAGCACTCCAGCAGCCTCTCTTGCAGAAAGTGACCTTGCAATTCTACTGCCAAGGAAAACAGACCCACAGAAGAGAGCACTAAAAGTCACTTAAACTGACTGAAATCTTTCACTGCACTGGAGCAAAGGCAGAACAGTGACATTGGCAGTTGCCACATCTGCACAGAAGAGCAGCAAACCACAGCCAAGGGACAGCCAAACTCAAAACCACCAGCACTCATCTGACTGCTTCCTAGAGCAGCTGAACAAGACAGCAGGAGCCCTGGAGTGGAATTTCACATTCAAGTTAAATGCCTGGCTCTGACAAAAACTCCCCATGGAACCACAGGCAAGTCCCCTTTTCTGCACACTACCTGAACTCCCTGTCCTGTAAAACAGGCACCGTTCCTGCTGCTCTGTTTAAGTTACGAAGCACTCCTAGCAGGGATTATTTTTAGCATGAAAACCCAGCTGAGCTGGACTCTGATCTCAGCTGGGCCTTCTCATTGGCTTTGTAACATTAAAAGCAAACAAAAAGCAAGGCTGAGCCCACACCAGAGCTCAGCCACTGGGCAGCATTTTGATAGCAGATGAAATACAATTTTTGGTAAACAGTGAGCTGCAGGTCCAAAGCTGGAGCCAGGCAACAATCTGAGGGATTAAATGGATCACCAGTGCCTGCACTCATTCACTGCTGAGCAGCAATCTGCCAGTGGACCGACTTCAAATCCATTTCAGATATTCCACTGTCACCAAGCAATGACGCAGGTGTTTAGGAGGACAAACTGCAATCACTCTTAACTGTGCTCTCAACCATAGCAGCAAGTGCTGGAAGAGCAGGGAAGAACTGAAAACTCCATTGAAGAACAGGAACTCTGCAGAGCTCTCTGCTTCACAGCACAAACAAACAGCTTCTCCCCATCTGTTGAAAGAGGTGGCAAGTCAGAAACTTAATACCTGCAGAGAAAACCTTCCCAAGTCCATGTTTTGAGAAATTCACATTTGCTATCAGAAGTGTAGCACAAGGCAGAGCCCTCAGATCAGAGCTCCCCTACAGAGCATGCAATCCAGAAGAAACAGGATTGAATGGAAAAAAGCAGAATAAATTGGGAGCACATTAAAAGCAAAAACAAATAAAGAACATCCCCCCAAACAACTAGTCATATGAATCCCTGATTAAAACACCAGCAATCATCCCAAGATAATTTAGAGGGCAGATGAATTTCTGCCCCCACTCAGGCCAGGGTGTTAGCAGAGTTTCTGGCTTGTAAAGCCAGTCATAGATGCAGAATCACTGTGGGAAGCACAGAGCCAGCAACTACCAGCATAAAGAGTACATGCCCACAGCTCTTTCTGGCTTTTTGTATCCCAAAGGCACACAAGATGTTCTCTGTATTGTTTGCCAGCCTCAGCATCAGTGATGTGTCTTCCTAGAATCATGACTACTTGCACACGTCAGAGCAAAGCAGTTCCTTCCTGAAGTACATTTGATCCTTAATTGTTCCCTTTCTATGGCTACAAATCCATTTTATTGCAGCACCTGGAATTGCAGCCTTGTACAACAGGACCAGGTTGGTTCCCATCTGCAGTTTTTCTACAGCTGGAAGTTTAACAAACCGCACTAAACTTGACCAAACAGTAGATTTTCCTCTGCCCTCATTCAAATGGGGGAGAAGAACTGACAGGTGCCATGTGTGGCTTTTCACAGCAGTTACCATCATGGCAATAAGGCCTGTGCCTGTACTCAGAAGCCAATTTTAAACTCATAAACTAGAGGAACAAGCTTGTAAAGTTAAAGTTAACCTGCTTTACAGATGGGATCAGTAAATGTACATTAGTCAATCCTTGTTTGGGACATCTATGAAACTCTGCTCTCATCCACCCCAAATTAGGTCTCAGCAATATTTCTAAAAATCTTATTTTCATATTGATGATAACCTGCCTCATCATATGGATTTGCCCAAGCTGATCTTCATTCTGCTAAGGCTTTATTCAAGGCCCTGCTGTAGGAAAAGCCAGGTGCAGTGATATCACCACGTGTTAAAGGAATATTTCTGTCCTTCCTTATGAGCAGGCTGCCTACATACACAGCTAATTTCTCGTACGTAATCAACATCTGTCCAGATACCAAGAAACTGGGGGATGCAGCAGCCTTTTCAGGACTTCATCTCAACTCAGCCTGAGGGGAAACGTGGGAGGAGGTTAGAGCCTGCCACCCACTGGCCTCCAGAGGCGTGAGCTGTGCTGTGGCTTATTTTCCAAGTCACCACGTTGAAGCTGACTGCGATGCACTCTGCTGGCAGCAGCTGACACACAGCAGCTTCCTCCAGAGCAACAGTGGCATTGGCAGAGACTGCTTTACAGCTTTCTTGCAGTTATTGTAAATTAACTGTAACTACAATAACTGCAGCATCAGTCTAAAGCCATAATTACAGCCACTCAAAGTGTTTTGCATACTTTCAATCTGTTCACATTAAGACCTTGACTTGGATTAAGGTATGTCAAGAATTTAGAGTGCCAACCACACAAGAACAAACATCTTGTGGAAAAGCTCTAAAAGGGTATTTGAAACAGAAAAAGGGTCTCTTGCTTAGCTTCAAACACACGGCTACGGGCAGTGCATGAAACCTACCACTGTCTGGAGTTGGGACATAAAGTGTTGTTTGCCACGACAAAAACAACTGCACCCTTTCTCTGGAAAAAGCTAAAGCTTTGCCAGTTCAGTTTGGGACCACTAACAGCCCCAGGACAAGTGGCAAGGAGCTTATCTGACATCTGGCATAGGAAGCATCACTGTCACCTATCAGCTACACAGAGGCCACATGTGCACAATGGGCTTATGGCAAGCAACCACAAGTTGAAACTATTCCTATCAAACAAAGGAAAAAGGAGCTCAGACATTTTTCAGCTACTCTGCTGCAGGATGGTGTGGCTGGCAAAAGCTGCTCAGTTTTCATGGGGTACCAAGAAGGAAAAGCAGTAGGTCACAGGACAGTAAACCCATAGAAACTGCCACTGAGCTGCCCATTCTCAGAGCTTCTCTGGTTGAAGCTGCTTCAGGCAGTCTGCCCAGAGCACAGCCACAGAGCCTACTTTGAGCATGATTAGAAGTTTAGTCACATGAAATTAAGCAAGGCTGAGACATTCATCTTACCCAAAAAGCTGCCTTTAGGAGGATCTGACTCACTGACCTATATCCATATGTGCCAACTGATAGCAAACTGTCCAGTGATGGCCCTGGGGGTTATGGGCTGAGCCACCTCAGCTATGGCAGTGTGAGCCCAAGCCAGCCATGCAAAGTTTCAGGAGGTTTATACCTCACAGAAGACTGTCCAGGCCTATGCTTCCAGAAGTCCTGAAGATTTAAGCAGCCTCTTGTTGCTAACAGGAGGTGTAAAATTACTTTACAATGCTGTATGTGCAGCATAGTGGAAGAAAAAGTTGCAGCCAGCATTGCAAACAGCAACATGACTTGAAGTCCCCACATTTCATTTCAACACTCATTCCAAGAACAATCCTCTTGATATCCATGAACAATCCTCAAATATTTCTCTCTAGTGCTCTGAAGAGCTCCAGGTGATGAGTAATTCATGATAGTTCTGTGTCTGAAGCCTCTTTGTCACTTTACATCCCACAGAAATTCTTGCCATACAACAGCCCATTGTGTCAGACATCTTTATTTGCATCTGTTGCCCAAGTGTACAAATAGTGAATGTAGTTATAGAAATTCAAAATATATTGTAGTATAAATCTGTCTGGGAAGTGGAATGCTAAGATATTCACTTTAGAAAATTATTACCCTTAAGTCACTCTCACTTGCAAGTTTTAAGTATATCAGGGCCATGAAGAGACAGATTATGATCCTGCAAAAAAGGAGTTCTCAGTAAACTTTTTCTGCTAGATGAAGTCAGTCAACAGCATATTAATTTCTTACATTTGACTCATTTTGAGTTATCAGCCAACAGGATGTTAGCTACATCCAGACAATTCATACACAATTCAGCTCCCATTTATACCAATAAAGTCAATGTATCACTATCAACATATTTAGGTATTAGTGAAACAATCTCAGTGACAATATTTATTTTAAGATAATGAAGTCAAGCCAATAAGTTGCCCCTGGCTATTGAGTGCAATTGATGCTTTTGTCACATTTTCAGAGTAAGACTCCTCAGTTCTTGAACAAGTCAATACAGCTCTGCAGGAGAGACACATTGTTCTGCAAAGGAAGAGAATTAGTTTCAGATGAGGATGACCGATAATTCAAATCCTGCCTTTCACAATGAAGTAGCTTCCCAAATAGCGGGTCCATCACAGGATTTTGTAGCCTATGCCAATGCTAAAGACCTCCTACTGCAAAGACAAACATTCAAGCAGTAAAGAACTAAAACCAGATCATACAGTCTGCAATCTGCCTCTTCCTGCAGGCCTGCAACCATGACTCAGTTTGTGGTAAGGAGAGGGGCAGGAGACAACAGGAAGCTTTTAAAGAGGGCCAAACTGAGCAGTGTTGTCAAGGCCTTTGTGTCACATTCCAGTTCAGCACTGAAGCAGCTGCCTGTGGTAAAGTCCAGTATTCTCAGGGAGTGGGACATTAGACCTTCCTTCTTCGAAAGGAGCTGAGGATGCACAGTTACTGCTTTGTTGTCTACACTAAGTTAACAGACCCTTCAAGCCTGCCTAGCAAAGCTTGGCAGAGGCTGCTACAAAGCTGACAAGCCAAGTGACAAGGATTGACAGCCTGATCACAAGCTGCAGGATGTGCCCTTGTCACAGCACTCAGGAGTTCTGGAAGCAGCAGCTGCCTCTAGACACAGTAGGGGTCAAACCCCACAGATGAGGCTGCCTGATGGGAAGTCAGGTGACCCAGCAAATCCTCCCAGTTACAGAATACTCACTTCTCTCAACCCATGCCTGTTAAATTCCAGAGAACACACCTTTGCATGTTTTATTTCCAGTTCTGCCATTTCAATTAAATTTTTGCGGAATGCTGCTATTCTCTTCTGTTTGAAGCTCATCAGTTCTGTAGAGAAGGAAAAAACAAAGGTAAGAGAGATATAACAAAGTGTGACAAGTTTCAGTAATGCCCTTATGTTTCAGGAGTTCTGTTGTGCAGCTCAAACTACAGTATTTGATCAAAAAAAGGTTCAAGAGTTAGTCTTGCTGTTTCTAGACAGAGATGCAGTCATCACATGACACACAGACAGCCTGACACAGAAAAGCTTTGTAGGAAGACAGCCAGAATAAAACAGAAAAAAGCCACACAAACTCTGTGAGAGCACACATCTAAAAGCCAGATACACTAAAGGAACAGCATGTATACCATGCAAGCATGTTTCCTCTGCTTTATATTGTCCAAATATACACACACACACACATATATACACACACACACTCTTCTACTAAGAACCAGTGTTTGAAACTCTGTATAAGGCACTCAGCTGCACTGGGACAGAGCAAAAGTTAGTTACCTTCTACTACCGAAGTAGGTACATTCACATAGAGGCTGAGTTCAGTCCAGAAAGCAAATACTAGGGGATTATAAATAAGGTTTGTGTAGTACCAACACTGCTCCGCTACAGAGAATTGTCTTTAAAAATGTTTAGCTGCATTAGTTTTACAGGCACCTATACTGTCCTTGGGATGTCCAGACTATTTGTTCAGCAGCCTTCAGTAGCTGAAGGTCAGATGGAGACCTTGACTGCATTAAGCTCTCCTTTAAGCCTAAGTACAGCAAAGCCTGTTTTACCTTGTTTTGCAGATTCTGAAATCTTTTCAAACTTCTGACAGCAATCCTGTTGATGTGCCTCAGCCAGCTTGACGTCCTTGCTCTTTAGTCTGGCTTTGTCTAGAGCTTTGTTCGAGTTCTCATAGTCAACAAGAGCCCTGGTTCGTCTGTACAGAAGATCCTGCATAGACAGAAATAGCACACCAGAGCCTTAGCAGGACTACTTCCCAAACTGAGGTTACAACTACCTTAGCAGCAGGAGGTTTCACTTCTTTCACCACCAGATTCTGCTTTTTCCAACAAGCTATTACAGCCTGCTCTTGGCATAGCAATATGAGCCTTTGACAGTGCAGCTTTTTCAGGACAGCCACTTATGCCTTAGTGAAGGAAGTCTAAGAGCAGCTATAGGCATCATTTCTTCCCTTAAAGTAGTTTATCCTGCTGTAAGGTGGATCTCTCCAGTAAGAAGGAAAAGCACTTTCTGAATTCCCTCAATCTACTTCCAGCAGACATTGAATTCGTTGGAGATCCGACAGGTTGACTGAAGCACTGCACTAACCTAGACAGGAGAAGTAGCACAAGCCTCTGAGCCAATCCCTTTCTAATCTAGCAGGAGTACAGTTGTGGTGTCTAAATGACAGAACATCACACTGAGGGAAGCTGTAGTGGATGTTCTGACATCACTGATAGGACTCTAGATGAAGAGGCCCTGTAGGTTATACCTAAATACCTTTTTTCAGCACAGTCATCCCCCTGTCAAACCAAGAGATGAAAAGAGTTGCCAGCAAGGCTTTTACAGCCACATCAATCTACCAAAGCTCTCTCGGAAATCCAGACTCCAATAGCCCTCACAAGTTACCACATATTTGTGCTAAGGTACTCTAAAAATCCTGAAGTCAATCCCAACTACTAATTAGTCATCATTGATTTTCTTGGCAAGTCCATGAGTACTCAGGCAGGGGACAGGAAAGAAACTGCTGCAGACTTAAATTCAGTTTGCTCTAACTTACAGAAATTTAAAGAGTTCTTCCACTTTACATGCCAAAGAAAAATTGTTCCAAGGTCTTCTGTAAGTGGCTGGGCTCCAGCTAGCTAATATATAGCTTCTATATTCTGCTGTGGTTTAAGAGTGTCAGGTTTCTTAGGCAAAACAAGGGTCCACTTTCCTGTCTTCTTAAAGCACAAAGAACACCATGAATGAGTCATGCTGCCCATATAACAAAACTAAGCTTCAAAAACAAAACTGGTCTCACCTTAGCAGCTTCTATATTGAGCATGTAGTATCTCAACAGTTCAGAGAGCTTTAAGTCTTCATCAGATGAAACTCTACTCTCTACCTTCTGCAAAAGGGGAAAAAAAAAAAAAGCCAGATGGTGTGTAACAGAGAAGAGCAACACCCCGAGTCAGAGATTCTTCTCCCCCACACCCACCCCCAGCAAAGCTTCTCTTACCCTGAGTTTCTCAAAGAGCTCTGCAACTTTCAACAAGTACCTAGTGAGAGAAAAAAATGCTTAAGTAAGTTTGAGATACTTCTTAGCCCGATAAATGCCAGGATCAACTGGCAGGAAACCAGAAAACTGAAGGCTGGAGTTTACTCCTACATACAGATCCAAACAAAGGCTCAAAATAAATTCATTTAGGCAAAGACCTGGAAAAAAAGTTCAATGTGCTGGATTCCAGCCTACCAGAGAAGTACAGTTTAGCAGCTCAGCACCATTTAATGTAACAATGCTGATCTCCAGAGCATAAAGGTCTTGTGGAGAATTTTCCTGCTCATATCCAAGAGGGATGAGCTGACTTGTTTATTCAGCTATACACTCTGTTTTAACAAGGTCCTGGTAAATTGATAGCAAAGTCAAAAGGTGGAAGAAGTCACCTCAGAAAAAGTGACTGGGTTTCCCCAGCTTAAAAATCCCCTACTATTCTGGAAGTGCAAAAGTCCAGAAGATAGTACAGACCTAATGTAAGCTGACCTAGTGCAGTTATATTTAACAGCACAGTAGAACACACATACATAAACCCTTTCTTCAAGAGTCTCTAGCAGTTTGTGACTTGAAGAGAAACAAGGAGATTTCTGTTTAGGAGTTTTGATGACCAGCACAAGTAAGCTCTAGGACACAACAGGCAAGAGATCAACTAGTTCAGAGTTAGGTGCAATCGATAACATCATGTCTGCCACAGCAGGAGTACCAGAGGAAGGAAAGTTTTAATGCCACTTGCTTGTAATTCAAGAAACTCAAACCACCTATGACTCAATCCTCTGGATTTTACAGAAGAAACCTGGTATTGCCAGGATGTGTTTATGAACAGTTAGAATTGCTTACTTTTTGATAACTGTAGGCTCTTCTAATGCCAGGCTGTTCAAACAAGCTGAAGTATAAATATAGTCATCTGCAACATCTGCAAGAACAAGACAAGGTTTTCAGGCTGAAATCAGCAAAACTGCATGATCTTTCGAAAGGGCTTTGAAAAGATTCACTTTTATGAGATCTTGTCATCTTATCTGCTTTTGCACATGCATCCTTGATTCTGTTGTAGTAGTTCACAAGAAAAGTCTTCTCTTGCTCAAAAAAATCTTCTACTTCCTGAAAAAGAATATGACCTGTTAAGTCAGTAACTGCAGAACACAACCTCTTCCCTATTTTGGGAAGGGCCAAAGAAACAACCATAGCCTGGGCCTGAGCATGAGGCCCATCAGTCCCCATTGAAAAACTGTTCAAGACCAGATGTGAGCCAAGGGTTTGACAAACCAAGCCACCTGACAAGCTTCTTTCTCACTATGCAGTGACGATGAAGTTGACACTCAAACACTGATGCAGGTTGTCTGAAGCAGCCAGTAAGTTGGGATGGGACAGCCCTCAGGACTCCCAACTGCTGGAACTTTATTTCCTAGGCCTGCTGCAACACTCTAGCTAAGGACTAACCAGTTTCCAAGGTTGTTTCTCATCAACACCAAACGTGATACATACTGTAATATTTCATGATCGTGGATAGGACAACTAGCTTATTGGGAAGTGTTGCCGTGGCAACACGACACACAAGCTGGAGCAAGACCAGTTACAGGAGTCTTTGGTATTTGATCTTCTCTAGTATAAGCAGAAACCCATCAATCATGTCTGTTCAGAGCTCCAAGGTAGACAAAACCCACAAGCACATTTCCTGAAGGTATAATTCCTTCCTCTCCACCAGTATCAGGTATTTCTTCTACATCCAGAAACTTTGTTAAATTATAAATTTAACAGCCTAAAGCTCCAATGTCCTATTTCTATAGAAGTCAAAATTAATACAGGCTCCTCCCCTCAAGCTGGGAGAGCAGTAACAAGGCAGGTTAATGTCAGTAGCTGAGCCTCATGCACAGCAAGCCTGAAGCAGACAGGAGTAACTTCCCTGGAGCAGGAAGCAAGAAACAACCAAGATTAGGGTAAGAGACAAAGCAACAACCTTACCTTGACTCCAGAGAAGAGGACCTCATCAGCACTCTTTACTACACTTTTTAAAAAGCCACCAAACATCTCTTTAGTGTTTTTCCTCCGAACACTCAGCTGTAATAGAGAGGCCAAAGCAGACTAAAAGTTATACCCAGGGAGGAAAAGAAAGTAGGTAGTAACATCCTTTATACTTAGCACATGTCAGAGCAGGTTCATTTCCAAGCCCTCCATATAAAAATGTCACATGTAACAAATGGCTTGGCTACAAGTAGTCCAACTGTTCTGTGCCACAGATTTTTCCCATTTCCAGAAACAGTTCAGTTTCTCCTTGCATATCTTGGATCAGCATCTATCACTCATAATTAGGTGGGACAAAACAGATGCAGGACTGACTTTAATACACCTCCATTCCTCCATTTTAGGATCATGCAACACAGAACAGGTACACCTGACATGTTCCCAAGATAAAGATATGCAAAGGTGGCTTCCTAACAAATTTGACAAAGATTTAGAAACACTGTGAGATTTATAACAGAGAAAGAGCTAAAGGCCAGGCTTTCATCCTTCAGTCATGTCACAGAAATACTTGCAATATCTACTTGCTGATGCTGCACAGATTCACAGAACATTCTGACTGTGCCCAGCAAAAACAACAACACTCCTAACAGTTTGCCTCGCTTGGAAAGGGAAACAAGGAAAAAAGTCTTACATCCTGATCATACTCCAGGAAAACATGGAAATTGCGATCTTTGCTGAGCACAGGATGAGAAGCAATCCGCTGCAGGAAGATCTCATGTGATGAGACAGTCTTCTTGAAGACAGCGAGGTATTCACTGCAAGGAAACAACAGACTGAGATCGTCCCTTGTACTGCCTTCTTCAATATACAAAGAATTCTTTAAGTTTATCCCACGAAAATATTCAACTGCAGGCTTCTGAAATACCTAGCTCGTGATAGTGAAGCTACTTTCAATCTCTTTAGCTAGGAAGTTTTCTAGCTTGAAAGCTGGAAAAGCTGGGCAACTCCCCAGCTCCAGGATTTTGAAGACACCCTTCAAAACAGTGACACTCAAGATCATTTATCACCAAATGAGCTGCTCTCCCAGGAGGCTTCTCTAAATGCAGCTTTTGGCAGTAGACTCATTTTACTCACGCTTCCAGCTCTTGCTTCATTTTGGCAAACTCTTCTTTTGTCATAGACACTTCTCCTTCCCCCAGCTTCTGCATCTTCTCTCTGGGACCATCAAAGTCAGGCTTTGAAGGTGCTGGAGGTATCTAGGCAAGGAATTGGTTAGTCACGGATATTAGCAAATAAAGCCTTCCAAGATTACTTCTAGCCTTCTCTGGAAGAAGGCTCTTTTGCCTGGTCATGGGAAGTGTGGTAAAGAGTGCATGACCCAGGAATTCTAGAGGCACCTTGACATCTAGGTCCCTGCTTTGCGTTATCCCTGTCCCAGAAGGAAAACAAACCCGGAGAAACAGCTTCTGTAATCCACCCCATAGCCAGCCACCTCCTAAGGAATCATGATAGGAAGGAAAGACCATATTTAATAGATTATTTCAGTGTGCCATCTTCAGGCAGATATTAATACAACCACAGAGTCAAGGACCCTCAAAGCATCTTTTGCTGCTCTAAGCTATATGGAAAGTTGACATAAATGCCATTACCATTCAAGATGCTTAGGAATTAAGGCAACAGGGAACACCCAAGTCACAAAACACCAGTAACATTGGTAAAACATATTTCATGCCCTTATTAGTAGGCACTGTAGATTGCTACAGTTTTTCAGTTAGAATCACATTCTTCAGGAAGTACTTACAATGAGTCCTGCATACTCTTCGGTTTCAGAGAGTGTATCATGTAACCACACAAAGTCTTCGTGCTGCCTTGTAACTGAAAACTCAGGGCTTTGAAAAGCTGGCAGTGTAGTCTGGAAGAGAATATATAGAAGCCTCACTGTTTTGTAAATCAGTGCTTTTAGAAACATTTCTGTCCATTTCCAAAGGAAGCTATTCTGCTTAGTAAGAGCCTTGCCCACTCCCTTTTAGCTGAGCTGGCACTTATTCAACAGTACCACTAAGGAGACTGTTAGAAAAAAAAGTGCTGCTGTAGAACAGCATTAATGCAGTTTGTTTTGTGACATTTCACAGTAGCTCATTTCCTACCCCCCGGCCTTCTGGTGTCTAGCTAGGATTCCTTAGCAAAGCCAACCTAACCATCAGCTACTTGTCTCTGTTTAGAGAGTTCAAATCCTAGGAAACCTGAAGTTTCTGCATATATATATAAATATACACACATCCTCAGGCCACCTTTAAGTGGAAAATCTCCATCTAATTAGATTTTCTTCACTGCCAAGCCCATCTTTGCAGGTATGTGTACTGCAAATACATCTGTCACTTGCACAGCCTCTTTTTGCCTGTGACCTTACCTTAGTGTGCACAGTGAACTTCACTCTGTCCTTTTCACTTAGGGCATCAGGGATATCAATTTGGAGAGAGGGATCAACATTCAGGTCTACAGATACAGACCTCAGCTGCAAGAGAATTCACAGAATAATCCTTGATCAAGCATCAAGTAGGTTTAGTGAAGCTGATTGTTCATCAGCCATGAACAAGAACCACACTGCACTACATCCCTGCCTTCAGGTACATCCCATATGACCAGAATTGCTTTCCCAGTGCTTCAAAGAGCCTTAAACTGAGCCAGCATCTTCCTTTGGGGGCTTATTTGTTCATTCATTCCAAGAGCCTAGACCCAGAACATCATTTCAAGCATACTTAAACTTTTAAAGAGCAGTGGAATAGCTTTCTCAGTCGAAGATCCTCCAGCTTACAAATGAAGACTGTCTTCTGAGAGGCCCTCCCTTGAGTGCTGCAGCCTAGCAAATCATTGCTCTTTTCTGCATAAGGGAGAAACCACCACAGATCAAGGTCACAGCACAGGAAGCTTGCTGAAGAGCGACTGTATGAGCCAGGAGGAATGCTGAGGTTATCCTTTGGAGATAATTCTGAAGGCCTTCTCAGAAAAGCAGGCTAGAGAACTGCACCAGGACTGCTATCTCACCACTCTGCAGCACAGACCACACCAGCCAGGAGCCTGCTCCTACTACTGCTGTGTACACTACGTTTCAGCACCCAAGCCCACAAGCAAATGGTGCCAGGATCTGAGCAATCCTATCATATCACAGATGGTTAAATGCTGCCTGAAGCCTCTGTAAAGCTGCCTAAGAACTGATGACAGGCTGCCTGTTATAAGGTGAAGCTTTGCTTCCAAAAGGCTCTGGAAGCTCCCTCCCCCCAGGCTGGCCATCTGCAGCCCAGATCTGGTATGTGACAAGCCTCTCTGGCTGCCTGCAGAGGACACAGCTGCCAGGACAGGGAGCATTCGCCCCTGCCACTGCTCTCCCCCATGATCAGACTGCTGTGCACAAGTGAGGGATACCCCAGGCACTGCATCCTCCAGCCATGCTAAAAACGCTTCTGTCTGCTGTGTCCTCACTGTCAGCTAGAATTAAAAGGAGATAGGTAATAGATAAAACTTTTTAAGCCTTATGGCTTGCAATATGTTAAGCTTCCTAGAAGATGGGAAGGACAGAAGACTTTTAGCCCATCCTGAGCATTGCCTTGGCAGCATGCACAGTTACAGAGCATGCCCTGGAACACAGTTCCTAGCAGTGCCTGGCACTGTTCACATCCAAAAGGACATGGTGGGACTCCAAACTCTACTGGGATTTCAACAGTAATCACTTCCCTCCAGTCACCACTTAGGACAGACTATTATGTTCTCATACAGGCAGGCAATTCTGATCCTTGCTAGGAAGGCACAGGCCAAACAGAGTTTGGTTCAGAGGCCACTGACACGGGTTTGGGCAGAAGCTGCCCCACTCAGGCACTGCAGGAAGGACAGGCAGAAGGCCACCAGCCAGCCATCAGCTTCACTGAGAGCACAGCTCACTGTCTGTTGCCAAACGAAAGGCAAGTTGGTTGGTGTTTCCCATTTCCCAGCCAGATAACACCACCAGCCAAAGCAGCAAGATGCAGACCCCAGTGTTTTACATCTTGCTTACTTCCATTTGCTGTCCAAACAGGATCAGCAGTGCTAACAATATGAACTGCTGAGTCTGGAAAGTATGAAAAGCCAAAGGAAACTGTTTCCTTTCAGCTAAACTAAGGAAAGATTACACAAATCAGACAGTCCTGAATTTGGGAGCTTTCTTACTAAGTTTTGTGGAGAAAGTAACCCATGATTAGATGCTGTCTGCACACCCCTCCATGCCTGGTAGTTGTCTACACAAGAGACAGACAAGCATGAACACAAGGTGGTCCTGCTTGGTCAGATTAAAGCAGTTAGCATGTCACAAGCATGTGTCTCCTGACACCCTGCACAAACTGCAAGTAGGACCTGGAGCTATATGAAACCAAGGATTGTAAGACCCCTGGTCTGCTCTAGTCCTGTGGAGGTCACTGTGGGCTCCTAACTCCAGGCCAGAGACCTTTAGGATTACACAATCACGGTACAGACTACAAAGGGAACATTCACGCTGTCTGACTTCGGGAGGAGGGAGTGCTTTGTTTCCCGATAAAAAGTGCTGGAGTAGCATTTGTCCCGTGAATGGGAGGCAGGAAGCTCCACTCCTGTCAGCACAGCTCTATAAAACACTAACTCAGTGAGCACCCACGGCAGATGCCCCACACCAACCCCTGACCCACACAAGCACCTGCTCTGCAGCACCAGCGGCTCCGCATGCAGGGCCTCTCATGCCACCATCTCTGCAACACCCATCCTACAAGCAGGAATGGGGACCAACGTGCTCATGGTCACAGGAAGACTGTGCAGAGCAAAGGAATTAATCTTCCACCTCCAGACTCCAGGCTTGTTCTTTTACCACAGCAGGCATCCAACCTGAGGCTTTCCCAGGTCACCAATCCACCTGAAATCTCTGGCAGCTCCTTCGTATCCAGAGGCATTTCTCTGCTAGGACGTCACTGCTTCCTCCCAGGACTCCAGGGAGTGGGACTTCTCTTGAACTGAAGTTTCCCCATCCAGTTACCAGAAACCAATCTGTCACTCCATACCCTCAAGGGATATAATCCAAGCTCAGCAGCTGGGAAGAGATTATTCCTTACTTGTAGCAGATACCCAAATAGGTCCAAAGGACACACAGAGGGGAAACAGCTGGTCTGGGCTGCAAACTGAAATGCTCAGCCAAAGCCAGCACAGTACTCTCACTTTCACCTCTCGTTTCTCTTTCCCATAAACAGCTTCTGGTTAGCAGTGACTACAGAAACTGTTACAGCTTCTCTGACACCTCCCACTTCTAGACTCAGGACCTGTCAGTGACTTTTTTTTCAGGATTCCTGGGGTTTCTTGAGGATTCAAGCAAAACTACTCCCTGTTCAGTACAGATACTGTCCATCTGACCAACTGGGAAATTAGAATGAGACAAAGCAGAGCCCTTCACAATAACATAGATATCATATTGGTTAACATTTCTAGGTTTCCGGACCAGAAGACTAAAAATAGATACTATGGTACTAATCAGGACACCATGATAAACACCTGATCTAGAAGCCCAGGAAACAGCAGAGACCATTACTGTACCCATTCCAGGTAGAATTTTAGAATTTTGCTTTTTTTCCCATTTGTTAGAGATGCTGGGAGGGGAAGCTGGATCACTTAAGTACAATGCTGTGATGACCATCAGCTACCCAGACTTCTATCTGACAGACGTTACATTTCTGATCAGGCCTCACCCAAATGCAAAGACATCTTAATGCTTGCAGGCACCCAGTGGAAGGAAATGCCCTCAACCCCTGAAGTCTCTTAGTTCTGGTGAGAGGCCTGAGCTGCTGCTTTTACAGTTCCACCCTTGGCAGTTTTAGCGTCAGCTCCGGATGACTCGGTGTCACTTCTGCATTCTAACAAAAGAATCTGCCAGTGCAAGCAACTGTGTACAACTTCTGACTGCTAGTGAAATATGTATTTGTTCTCAAAGACAGATTAATCCAGGGGTTTTCCACATAGCCAGGCTCTTGGAAGGAGCAAGGAGCCCTTCCACAAGGGCCCACATGTCAAAGCTTTCTACGTATTGTCAGCTACCTTTTAAAAACCTTCTCCCCTTACTGATCACCTCCCTGCCGTCATTCAAGCAACAGCCCACAAACAAGACTTCAGCAGTAATTACCTCTGCCACTGCCTAGAATCCATTACTTTTTACAGAGCAGGCTTTCTAATTAAAGCTGTTTAGGTGCCCTCCAGAGAGCACTAAAAGATCATGATGCTTTCTGGCAGTTTACACAGAGCCCTCAGTTCCAGAGGGCCTTGTTTAGACACCCAGGAGTTAACCAGCAGAGGATCTGGCCAGCAGATAGCAGCAGCATTAGCTGCTGGAACTACCTTTTAGTCATATTCAGCACAAATAGCTTAAGTTTCCTTTTAATCAGGATGCTAAAAGGACATCTGAAAGTGCACTGCAGGCACGCAGCACTACAGAGCCAACAGAGTACATGTGAAGTTTCGATTTTGCAGCCTTTGTGGCAAGTTTGCTGTTACCACTCTGCCACTGACCTGAACAGTCCTGAAGTGGCCTGGTTACACACAACCAGGAGAACTGAACCTTACTTATGCTATAGAAAATGCTTCCCCAGATTTGTGACTTTGGACTGGAGAGCTCCAGTGATGCAAAGGTTTAATTATTTTGCTTAAAACACTAATAAAGAGGGAATAACAGCTCAGTGTAGTCACACTGAAATGGCATTCCTCAGCAAGTGCAGTGCTTGCCAAGGAAGCAGAAGGCCCAGAGCACCTGTTGCCTCTGGCTGTGCAATAAACTGGCCCTCTCCTGCCAGAGGGATCTCTGCATCGCTCTCTGCAGATACCAGCAGGTCACACGCCTCCCAACAGAGGGAAGGACACTATAAACATTCAAGGATGCCACATTCCAAGCAAAAACTGGCTCACCCCGTTCCACCAGCAACACACAGGACACCTCCACCCAAGCCACGGCTTCTTCCTCAGTTCGAGGGGTCAAGCAGCAGCTTTGGCCATGCAGGGCAAGCCCCCTGTGTGCCTGCAGAGCACAGCCCGGGGCTGAGCACTCCTGGCCCCGCTCAAATGGAAATTGGGCAACAGCAGCAAACCCCCAGGCCACAGTCAGCATCCCCAAGAATGCTTTGCTGACCTCCTACAGTGAGGCCAGAGCTGGTGGCAGGGAGTGTCAGGAATACAGCAGCCTCACCGTGCTGGCTTCACCTTCCATTAGCCCAAACTGCTGGGCCAGCTTCGTGGAGGCTGCATGTCCTTGAGACTGTGTTATCCCTATCCAGGAGCTGTCACCTTGCTAGCAGCTCACCTCCCCACTTGATTTCAGGCCCAGCAGCATGCAGAAGCAGGTTTTTTGCTAAGCTCAGGCAAGATCCAGTATGGCCTCACTCCTTCCAGAACATGCAACAGAATTTGTCCAGCAGATAATCACTATTTGTGAGTGATAACAGCAAGTCCCAGGCTATGTGACACAACATTTTGTCTTCCACTGATTGCTTTGAGAAAGAGGGGCTACAATACTTGCTCTCAGGATTTTGATCTAGAACACTTTAACTGCAGACTGAAGCCTTAAAATACCATGAAGTCACTGATATTAAGAAATACCAAGGTATTTACTCAAATAGCTTGGAAGCCCCACTACTCGCTTCAAATTCTGAAGTGGCTTTTCCTCCCCCCACAACAGATCACACCTTATTTTCCACTGCACTTCCAATCGCCCTTATCCTACCCTCCCTTCCTCTTCCTACACATCCTGATCCTCTCCTGCTTTGCCACCTCAGGGTCAGTTTTTAGTTTATACTTAACAGTGGCTCCTATTTAAGTTAATGCCTAATGAAGTTTCCTTTACAGGCATGGGTTTATCTACTGGTCACACACCAGTCCCATGTTGTTGTTTCTTTGCCTAAACAGGAACAGACAAGATAGGAGCATTTCTATCTGTCGGTGCTGCTGGAATCCCAAGACAGCCCTACAACCTAAAACAAGCTAATCTTTGTCCACTGAGCATCAGAGTTTAAAGCTACTCCAGCCTCCACCACGAGAACACTTTCCCCTCCCCCCAATATTCCTGTCTGAGTTAGAAAAGCACATAAACACTCAAAAGTTACCAATTGCTGCAAGAGAGTTGATGTTTGACCTTCCCCTCCACCCCTCACCTGCAGATCCTGCAGGCCTGTAAAGACTCAGTATTCCCCAAGGGCAGACACTTTAAT
This sequence comes from Ifrita kowaldi, assembly GCA_013398055.1. Lineage (NCBI taxonomy): Eukaryota > Metazoa > Chordata > Aves > Passeriformes > Cinclosomatidae > Ifrita > Ifrita kowaldi. The sequence goes on from VZRS01001266.1 coordinate 59,601, forward strand.
ACAAAGAGTTCCACATGCAGCAGAAAAGACTCAAAGCACTAGCCAGCTCACAGCAAGCTGCTAGAAAATGCTTTTTCTGCAAACTTCTGCCTGTCCTACTGACTCAGGATTGTTTCAAAACAAGATTCGTACAGAAGAGAAGCAGAGAAAATGAAATTATCCAGAAGAAGTTAATAAAGTCTGGTGTATTTCTTGCCTCAGCTAATATGCATGCTCCAAAAAGCTGGAGAAAACACAGACTGAAGAGACTTTCAGCACACCTAACAGCTTAAAACAAAGTCATCTTCCTGCCAGTGGAGCTTAGTCACAATGCAAAACCACATGCAGATGTGACAATATGAAAGGCAAATAGGCAGCTTGCTGACTCTTACAGGATTGCCTTGCCTTCTTTTCAAGATGTGTTGAGAGTAGTTATTAAACCAGGGAGTTTAGGTAGGTTAACCCAGGTAGCTTGTCCAGTAGACGAGATAATTCCAATCACTGTCTACACTACATAAACATTAATTCACAAAGTTCCTGTTTCAGCATTTAACTTGTGTTTCCTCTGAGAAGCTGAGAGCCTTCACATTAGGAAGCACCCTGTGCTGCATTAAAGGGAGGACATGAAGCTCCTTGGCACTTACAGCTTCAGCACTTCTCCAGACAAAGGAAAACCAAGCGAGCTGCTGATGTGACAACCAAGGGAAAGGGGCACCGCAGGTGAAGTGACAGCTGACAGCCTAATTAACCCAGAGCACAGAGCCAGGAAGGCCGGTCACAGACACGCAGGGCAGCTGACCCACTGAGGAAGGACAAGGTTAACCCCCTGCAGCACAATCGCCTACAGCACTTCGCCGGCAGCGCCCAGGGACAGGTCCTGGCGAGCCGGACCTGCTCCTGCATCACCTGCCAGGCCCAGCTCCCGCAGCTCCAGGGCCCTGGTTATCACCCTGCTCCTGCCTCGGCACAGGAGTGCAGCCCGCACAGGCTCACGGCAGCTGCACAGCCCTTCCCTCCTTCCTCCTCCTCCTTCCCACTCCGGCTTTAATCCTCCCCACCCCCCTATCTTTCCCTGGGCACCTCTCCCTTCAGGCGCTGCTCCCCACGCTCACCCCGGGCACGCTGACCTCCCGCCCTCAGGTGACCTCGGTGCGCCAAAGGCACGAGGACTAAGGCGACTAACATTCTAAAAACAAACCCTAAACGGAGCAAAAATTAAAAACCTGTTACTGTCCCAGCGCTGCCGGGGGCAGAGGGAGCAGGGAGCTCATTCTCACGCCGCGGGGCCAGCTCGGCTGCGCCCTCACCGCCCGCCCCAGCCGGACCCGGGCCGCCGCCCTCACCTTGTCCTGCGCGTCCCCACGGAGCAGAGCCATATCTCCGGGAGCACACAACCACTCTCCACCTTTCTCTTTCTCCTCCTCCCCGCCACCTCCTCCTCATATAACCCGGGCGGAGCCGCCGCCACCACACCCCCCGTGGGGCACTCGCCATCTTTGGTGAGGGCAGGGCGCTGCTTGCCTTCATCCAAGATGGCACCACAAAGCTTTATTTTTTTGTCTTGCATTTGAAGATTTGGGTTCTTTTCCTCAGAGCCTTCCAAAGAACACCCAAGGAGCGAGAGATGGAGCGGGCGTGACCCTCTCACCACCTTTGGGGGCGCTCCAGCAAAGGGAAAGGGGCTGCGGGCTGACAGTGCGGGGAACTACAAGTCCCATGAGGCAGCGGGCGGCGCATGCGGGATGAGCGCGGCGGAGGCGGTGGGCGGGGCGCGCCTGCGCGCTGGCGCCCGCGGCGGTGGCGGGAAGCGCGGCTGAGGTAACGTGGAGCCGCGGATCGTGAGGGCCCGGGGCGGGCGGGCCTGAGGGCGAGAGAAGGCCAAGGGAAGGGGAAGGAGGAATGGGGGCTGGTGCTGGTGCTCTCCTGGCCCATTCTGCCCCCGGGTCCGTCAGCGAGCGGGCCGTATGGCCACGCTGCCGCGGCTGGGATGCCCGCGTCCGGCGGGGCCTCTTGTCCAGAGTGGTTTATCTCCCTCTGCACAAGGGCGGGGCGTCCGGCACTGGGATTTTTCAGACACCTGGAGCCCATGCAGAAAGTTTGTCTGCCTGAGGGCACTTGGTGGTCACTGGTGTTGGCCCAACTCTTTCACAGATCGCAAAAAACGCTGACTTCGTGTTACAGCCCTATTCCCCACTAATTCCATTCCCAGTGCTGATCTGGGAATGAAGCTTGAACTGGGAACCGAAGCTTGTTGAAGTTGCCCTTTGGGTCAGCGTAGCTCTGTGGGCTCGTGCTTTAAACGGGGTTGCTAAATTGTCTCTCTTTGTGCCCTAAACATCCCAAAAGAGGGAGGTGTATTTTTAACCCGGATAGGTTCAATACTGTGGTTTGCAAACTGCAGGGAACTCACAGTTATACCTTCATCAGCGGGTTTGTTCTCAAAGTAGGGACACGGGGCAAGAGATCTGTAGGTGTGTTTAGCTGTGCTCTTTTTCTGAAGTAAGCCAGTGCTGCTTTTTTTTTTATTTTTTTTTTGCTGGATAGGTGGCTGTGGAGAAAAAGCCATACAGGTTATTGTTTGAAACCACAGTTGGAGGTAGGTTTTTTATGGATGTGAACTTTTCCTAAAGTAATCCTTTATATTTCCTTCAGTTAAACCATTCCTATCCTGGAAAAAAACGTCCTCAGTTGTGTTAGTTCAGTTATTGTTGGAGCTGCAAAGTTAACTTGCTTGGGAAAGTTAAGTTCTCCTGATTTTTTTTTACCTCCAGACTATTTTAAATTTCTTTCTGTTCTCCCATGTGGCTCATCGTGCAACACTTGAAGCAATTCTGCCAGTCTTCAACCACAAATGCTTTCAGAGAGAAGGGAGACACTTCCCTAGAGGGAAATCTCAGTTAAATTCTGTTCTTTGTGTGCAAGAGTAGGTCCTGACCACTCCATTTCTTTCTTCTAAGTTATCTGCACAGAAATGCCACTGTGATTTATTGAAAAACACGTGATTCTTTATTCAGCTGGGCACAAGGGTTCTGTATTTCTTAGCAATCGTAGAACCTCTTTCCTTTTCTAAAACAGGACAGCAGCTGGCAAACTCTCCCTTCCCTGGTGCTTTGGTTCATACAGTGCACAAACATTTCCTCAGGTATTGGAAATTCCACAGGTATATTCCCCGGTACAACATAGGCTGTTAACTCAAAATTCAGACTATTCACTGAAGCACTGTGTTGCAGTAAATTAATTCTGGAGCTCATTATATTCCATATTTCAATAGCTCCATGATTCAAAACACTGATCTGGTATAAATTTATTACTTAGAAAGTGTTGAGGGAGCAGCTTACTACAAGTGAACTTATGCTGAATCAGTTATCCTCTTGCTTCCTGCAGCCGGCATAAAGCCAGAATAAACTTTTTCTTTTGTGCTGTGGCTTTATGGAACAAAGCCACAGTCACTGGCCCAACATTTTCTTTGTTCTCATTAGTGCATGTCCACAGTGACCATTAATGAGCCTGTTAATCATCAAATAATAGCCCAAGAAACTACAAGCTTGGATAGTTACACTGGATTAAGAATATGTTTTTTCCTCTTTTATTTTAAATCCCAGCACTAGCAGCTCTGTTTAGAGGTAAGCCCCGGGAGAGGAGAGGTTAATTTTTCTGCACTGCTTTTTTAGGATTTGCTGTTGAGAGGTTACTTTTGTATCAGCTGCATGCCGCCAGGTTACAGCACAGTTTGTATTTGCCCAAGCCACCCAAAGAGTGTGAGAATGTAAAGCCAGTGAGGAGAAAAGCAGCGTATCTGCCTGCTCCTGATTAAACTGGCACCACTGGATGGCTGTGTCCTTCACAGATGAAGGACAATGTTTATGGATCCCGAGTCCAAAGTCTCAGCCTCCTGCTGTGAGATACCTTGTTCTAATCAGCTGCCCCATTTTTGGAAACTTCTGTGACAGATGCTCACCCCCACGCTGTGGCCACTGCAGCTGTGGGATCTGTCCACACAGAATAACTCCCCATGGTTTTATTTGGTTTTGTTTCCCGTGGCACCCACGGCTTGGGCAGCGTGGGAAGTGCTGTGTGAGGAGTGTGGGGAAGGAAGAGAGCAACGTGGAAGGATTGTCAGGAGCAGAATGCTGCTGTTAGCTGGCAGTGAGCAGGGATTCTGTCTTTGCAGTGGATGGAGGGAGCTTTGGAATGGAAAACAGATAACTTCAGTAGTAGAATAGGGCCTCAATTCTGCGTGTGAAATGCCGCTATGGAACTGTTACATTTTATCCATGTGCAAAAACCTTCCTGGGGCTCTGCACTGCCGTTCCAGTGCAGCTGTAGAAGGTGTGCTGAGAATGGTATTGCTTGTATGCTGTTCCTGCTTTTAAATTTCCTAAGTGTCTTAGAGCACAGCTATGTTTGAAACTTGGTTTAGAAAAATACTTTTATATTTTATTCTGAACTTTAAAAATATTTCTTTGAATCTGAAAATGCTTGCAGAGCATATGATTTCTCTTTGGCTTTTCTAGCTTCAAGTTTCACAGCTGTATATCCTGCTGTCTGTTTTCTCCTAGGTATACAGAAGAAAAATGTGGGTTTATACCCCATAAGGTACCTTGTCCCCACAATCCCCTTAAGTTGCTCATTCACTATAAACTTAAAAGTTTTAATACCTCACAGCAATGGATTTGCTTCAATCTCCTCTGCGTAGCTTTTATTTCCCCCTCCCTCTTTTGGAGGGTCGTTTGTGGCAGATCAGGTTTTTGTGCCTACTTCCATGGCAGTTCTGATACTGTTGCTGTAGGGATGCCCTGTGATGCTACTTTTGCTGCTTGCAACAAATCTTCAAGTGTTTCAGATTTGGCAGACCAGCAGCTGTTCTTTTCAGGAGCATTTCCTCTTTTCCTTGCTCATTGGTTCTTTCTCTTATTTATCTGAAGAATAAAGGTGGTACAAGGTGTATGAAGACACTTTGGCCATAGCAATTCTTTTTTTGGCAAAGGGCAAGAATAGGATGGTGGCAGAGTTTTATGACTCTGGAAATCACAGTTTTCTTTTTCCACAGGCGGAAAAAATATGGTAACCCACAGACTGTTCCTGACAGAAGGAAGAAAACTCTAACTGCTCACAAATGCTTCTTGTCAGGATGCAATTCCTACAGATCCTGTCCAGGAAACCAGGGAGCCTGGAAATGCTTTTTCAAATACCGTTTTGCCAAAAGCAATTCCCATACACGTGTCTGTCTACCTCTGCACGTGTTTATAGTAAAAAGAAAAAAGGAAACAGTTATGAACAAGTTGACCAAGAAAAATACAAGAACTTGGTCCACTCTGTTACATCTTACAAAACCAGCGCCCAAACACCAGAGACAATACTTGAGGAAGACAATTCCTTATATGGGCCACCAGCTAAACACAGACCTCCAATTAAAGCTGGGACAAAAACTCCCAAGAACTGGGTTCCTTTAATAAACCCCAGCAAGAGAATTCTTCCTGTCAGCAGTGATTCAAACGTCCCCATGAAAATCGGGTTACAAAGAACGAAGATGCCCAGCGTTACCCGCATCCTTCAAGAAACCCTCTCTCCACAGCAAGTCTTCTATCTGGAAAGATGGAAGAATAAAATGATAGAGGAGCTTGGAAAAGAGGGATTTGAAGAGTATACCAAAAGTAAGTCTAGCCACAGTGTGATTGCAGAGTAGAAGCACTAGTCTGGATTGCTGGCAGGTATGTTAGGCCAAGTGGTTTGGAAATTTATGAAGTTGTTTCCGTTTCATGACAGCATGTTGTGAGTGTACCTGTAACCAACGAGCCTAAGCTCTGGTCTTTGTTCTAGGACCACTAAAATGGATTTAGAAATTTGTGGAAAATGAGAATCAGACTGTAGGCATACTTTGGTCAATCCTGTCTGACTTTCCTTTAGTTCTCTGTTTGCCAGTATCTATTTAGAAATTGATATTTTCCAGCTCATATTACTGAACCTCTTTGGTGTTACAAAGCTACTTTGTGACAAGATGGAAATAAGCATTTTGAACTCATATAATCCTGAATGTTTAAAAGCCAACGTGCCCTGCTGTTTGTGGTGAAGTTTTTCAGGAACTGTTTAGTTTATCCAGTGTATGTATGAGTAATCAGTGAGACTAAAAAAATAAAGTAAGCATTAATATAAGGGATACCAATTTCACTATTGACAATTTATTTTCTGTTTCTTTTCCTTCTCCCCACACCCTCAAACTTTCAGTACAAAGAAACAGGACTGGTTTAAGAGCTGCATTGTGTAAAGTGTAGGATACAAATCCAAAGCAGTGTCTAAAATGTGAGGGGGTTTTCCCATTTTTCTTAGATCTTTTTCTCCAAGGAGAGCTCTTCCATTCAGCTTTGGAATCGATATTCCTGTCTGAAGAGAAGGCAGCTAAGGAGCAGGGCAAAGATGATGTTGTGGCTGGCTACTTATCCAGTGTGGAACATGTCTTGGAAGACATCAGCGAGGTGAAGGCTCTGGAAAGTGGAGTTCACCACGAGACCCTGCAGTACCTGGGCCTGGTCGACTGCGTGGCCAAGTATCGGTGAGGTGCCCTTCTCTCAGACTCCTGTGGTGCCCCTGGTGCTGTGGAGGCTGGGATGTGATTGAGTGGTTGGGGGAAGCTGGACAGAGCTCTAGGACTGGCAAAATGGAGGAACTCCCCTGGATCAACCTGATGACAGAAGGGCTGCTTTTCCTGGTGGAGAGTTCCTTACTGCAGAAGGGACAGGTTTAAGCAATCATCAGCACTTTCCAGGAACTGTGGCAGGTTTTAGTAAGCTTTGGTTTTTAGGATCTAAACTGCCAGTGAAAGAGACTTGTTTAGACATAATAATGAGCAACATGACATCGGGGTGAAACAGGCTGAGAGGGAGAAGTCTGTATGTGCTATGTCATCCCTTATTTGTTACTTGTGACCAAACTGAAGTTTAAAGCATTGTCCTATTTTGTTCTCCTGTGCAGGGGCCGATTGTGTGTGATTGACTGGAAAACTTCGGAGAAGCCAAAGCCATTTCTGCAGAATACTTATGACAACCCATTACAGGTTGCAGCATATATTGGAGCCATAAATCATGATGCCAATTATGACTTCCAGGTCAGTAGGCCTGCTGCATGTCGAGACAAGCAGCAGCTCCTGTGTTATCTTCATTTCTTCCTGCCTGTAGAACCTGCTGTCCATCATGGATGTGTTGGTAGGATTTGTAACAAAGGAGCCCAGTCCTAGATCAGGTTAAGCTGGCATACTGTGAAATAATTCCACTACTCCTGCTAATCCTGCTGCCCTTGGCTGCCAGTAGTGAATTTGCATTGGTTTTAAGGAAGTGTGCAGTGGAACCAAGGGATACTTAGATGGGCTCCCAGGGACTTGGCATCTGGGCGATCCCCTATGCTCTGTCCTGTGTGTTTTTTCCCTTGTGTCAAGGGTAGGAAGGGGCAGGAGGAGAAATAAAGCAAAAAAGCCTGCAAACAAGAAAATGGTGTGGGAGGGCCTTACCTGCATCGTGTCTGGCTGTATCCCACTAGCAAATTAAGGACTAAGTGTCATGCTTGTGTCTGGAAGCTGTACTGTTTCCTCAGGGAAAAGCAGTGTGTTGTGAATCACTTCATCAGAAGACAGTGGAATAATGTTTTTAAAGACTCCAAAAGCAATTCTAGCCTGCCTGCTTGGCCTGAATGATTTTTACCTCAATACAAATATTGAAAGGGGGAAATATGAAGCAGAAGAGAGCAGGTTGATTCATTTGCTGTGCAAAGGACTTTCTAGAATACTGTAGGGGTCAGTAAACACAAGCAGAATCCACAGACATGATCTTTAAAGAGTGAAATATGGGCTGGAATTCTGCTATTAGCTTCCTGCCCCCCACTGCCAGTGGCTGTTTGGGATTTGGGATTTGTCAGGTGTGAAAGATGTCAGAACATACCTAAGTAACCATTTTTACCCAGACTGAAGCTGGAGAGTGGCACCAGTCTGGTTGTATGGCCCCAGGCAAAACCTCCTCAGTCTCTGACAATTTTCCTGGCATTTGCAGGATTTAAATATCACTCATCCTCAGAGTTCATGTCCCCTGGTTTCCACTGAAGTTACTCAGAGCTTTGGGCTCGGGGTTTTTTGGAGCATTTGAATGTTAAGTCTCCAAGTGTTTTATGGTGAGCTATTGCCCCTTTTTGTTCCCCATTTCTTGCATAAGACGTGTATGTTAGGAAGATGTTTTGCAGTGAGGTTTAGCTCTTTGGGTTGCATACAAAAGTTGGATTTCTGCCAGCCCCCTGTTTCTGCTGCAGGTTCGCTGTGGGCTTGTTGTGGTTGCCTACAAGAACGGCTCTCCGGCACATCCGCATTTCATGGATCCTGACCTGTGCTCACAGTACTGGAATAAGTGGCTCTTGCGCCTGGAGGAGTACATGGACAAAAACTGACCCAGATGAAGCACAAGCACGTGGTCTGAGCACAGAGACAAAGGAAGAACCTTTTTTATAAATATACCACTTTCCTACTCTTTTTTGAGTAATTTTGGCTAATTTCTTACTAGCAGGGTTCCCCTTCCTCCTGTCCCAAAATGAGGAGTATCTATTTGCTTATACTGTAGGTGACCTCAGTGGTCCAGGCAGAACAAAGCCAACTTATTTAGCCTCTTTTTTATCCCACACAGTTTATACAGCCTGAGGTTGATAGAAGAGTTTCTATTATCAAGTAAAACTGCTTGATCAAATCATCTTTCTTCTGTGATTTTTGAGGGAAAAAAAGTGTTGCAGAACTGAGTCTTTGAAAATGAAGTTGATAAACTAAAGCAAAACAACATCTGCAATGTATGATCTGACAGAAATGCAAATGATAAAGAAATTGGTATGGTAGACTGGGTTTCAGTCAGTTCTTCCTCATGCCATCATCAGGCTTGTTACTATTTGTGGTTTTTCTTAGAGCTACAACTGGAAAACCTGTGCTGAGAGGTCTAATGAAAGTCCTCATTAGCTCTTATTTAGAATACTACAGCAAAGTGACCACTTAACAGAAGTGGCTCAGCAAGAGAAGAGCAGAATTGTAACCAACTCTCACAGGAATTTCCAGCAAGTGTTCTGATAGGTGGGAACGTTGGCTGCTGCTAGTGGCTCCTCTTGCAGGTTTCTTAACACCCAGCCCACAGAAAAGCGCTGTGAAACAGGCTCTGTGCCTTGGCTTGTGAGCTCTGTGCTGCCGCTGCCTTGAGCTCTCCTGACTCTGCTGTGGGTGTGAGCCAACAAGGAGCCCACCCCTGTGGAATGATCCCTGATGTCACATGAGTTTCTGTATCAAAGCAGGCCTGTGGCTGTGAAGCTGGGCCTTCTGAGGGGTGAAGAGCTGCTGGTTGGGTTTTGGAGGCTGTTTTGTATGGGTTTCTGTTTGTTTGGGTCTATTTGGGGTTTTTTTCCAAGTAATTTTGTGAATAAAAATGTTTTGAAACAGAACTTTTACTTTTGAAGTGTATAAAATCAGGTCTGTAAAGCAGAGAATAAGCCTTGATCATGTCAGGCAGTGTTGCTCTGGAAAGCTTTTTTCCTCGTTCTCTTTGTCTTCTATGAATTGTTTGTATGGATTTTCACAAGACCACTGCAGCTTACAAATAAAATTATGACCAACCCCTAAGCTTCAGGAAAATCAGCCAGAACCATAGCTAAAAACCCAGAAATTTAAACCTCTGTGCTGCTTAATCTTGTGCCTCCAGAGTACTGAACTGTGGAAACTTGTGCAGTGAAACTGAGTTAGAGTAGTACTTGCTTATTCAAACCTAGCCTAGTGATGTCATAACTCTGCTTAATTAGATTTCTAAAAGGACAAACCATGGGGACTGAAAAGCTGGTTCAGAGATGACACCATTAAAACATATCACTTATGTTCTGAAGTTTTACCTGTTTAACAAGGATCTTCCCACGGCACAAAATGTTAGCAGGTGGCTGGTTTAATGTCACTGAACAGTGTCAGTGTTCTGTGAAAGACAGTTTGTGAATACAAAGAGGGTGGGCAGAAGCAGGAGCTGATAGAAGGTGCTGAAATCTCTGGGTTGGTTGGGATTGGGTAGAGGAGGCCAGTGCTGAACAGCTGGGCAATGTTTAGGTGGGATTGCTTTCTTCATCAGTGCATCACTCAGCCATTAGATGTCTCTGAACCACGTAAATGCTCACCCTCGTCCTGCCCCCTCATAAATAAGGACCAGTCTGGAGCCTGGGCAGTGTTGTTGGCTGGTACCTGTTGAATTTGTGTCCATTTGTTTAACAAAAGCCCCGTGCCTGAGGGAGGCTGCCAGCAAAGTCGGTTTGTGAACCTAAGTCCCGGCTGAGTCTGTACCTCAGGGAGCCAGGAGGAGGCAGCCGGCCTTCAAAGACAGCAGCGGTGGGAGTCACCGCGTCTGGCGCTTCTGAAAGCCTGCCTGCTGCCTTGGGCATCCCTGGCTGAGCTCTGGAGCATTTCTGGACTAGCACAAGCTGGTTTGTCCTGTAACAGGACTGGCAGGTGGCTGTCACCAGTGTCACACAAACCCAAACACACTTTGTGAACAGTTTCAATTAAGTTGCCAGACTGTTAAAGTGCTGTGCCCAGGGCACTGCTACAGGCACTCTGTCCTCTGCAGACAAACCTGCCAGGCAACCAGGGCAGTTACTTCAGCTCTGACATCCAGCTTCCCAGAGCTTTGCTTTCCATCCAGAGTGGGTTTTCCCTTGTGCCCTGCTACCTGCTCCTTTTCTGTTTTGTTGTGAATCCTTTCTGTGCCCACCTCACTGTGCCTGTGGTTCTGTGAGCAGTGACACTGGAGGGAGAGCAAAAGCAACACGTGGTGCAGAAGGGATAAAAAAACCAACCCATGCACGCAGGTACACACACAAAATGTGTCTCTGGCTGGAGAGGAAGGGTTTCAGCCACAGCTCTGCTGTGGTGCAGGGAGATCTGAGGTTTCAGCAGAGCTGAGCACACAAATCCCATGCAGTCAGGTGAACATTAATCCCATTGCAGAGTGAGCAACCTTCCCTTTACACTGGTCAGTTATAAGACCTGGGGGTCGGTGCACAGGCTTTAGCTCTTTCTGCAAGGTCAGGATCTTCTAATTTACCCCAGATGCTTTTTTTCCCCTCAGCAACTTCCCATTTATTAAAGTATTCTACAAACTTTCCTGCTACATAGGGTAAGTTTGTTCTTAGCACAGTGGCATCACTTTATTATCCTCGTTTTCAAGGTCCCAAGCACCAACAGTTGTGTTGAATAAAGTATTAATATCCTTAGGAATGTTGTTAAGACTCCTAAAAGTTTTTCCCCACAAAAACCCAAGCAGGTGCCTGTACAAAACTGAAGCAAGTTGAAAAGATTTTTTTACAATTCTTGCAAAGTTGCTCGGAATCTCTCGTTTTAGCAGCAGTAACTGTGAAAGTCCTGGCTATGACTTTGTATTTTAGGTGGGAGGAGCCTTCTACTCTGACAGTGGTCACAGAGGAGCAGCCAGATTGGTGCCTGCAGTTCTGCCCTGATCTCCTGAAGCAGACACAGGCTCAGTCCCCCTTTTCAATGCATTGTTTTATCAATGAACAGGCACTTGAATATAAAAGAGAAAAAGATCTCCACACACATATACACACCATAAAATATGCACAAAATTGCATTTCATCATGACAGAAAATACTTATTTTCAACTCATTACAGTGCTTTCTTTGAGTTTCTGGGTTGATACTGGTGTATGTTAAAAGGATGTGGTAATAATCCTCAAAGTGAGCATGACAAGTCCAGAAATGTCAGAGTTAAGATTTCACTTGTATATCAACATGATAAAAGTAAGTTCATGGCCTAAAGTACCTAAGACGCAACCAGAAGTCTGCCCTGGAATAATGTCATTTGCTAGTAGAGAAACTTTGGGAAGAAAACGTTCTGCATTCTTTGAGAAGAGTTTTCAACTCACCTTGGATCCCACTTCCATAACTTAGCAGACTGCACAGGGGACAGAGTTAAGGGTATTTGCACATTTTAACTCATTTGCTGATGCAATGCACTCCTGTTCTTAAGGCACTTTAATTAATGTTGCATAGAACCACGTACCAGAACCACTCTTACCCAACACTTTTCACCCAAACGTCTCATAAGTAATTTGCACAGGAGGTAACAGTTATTAACTTTACAAAATTCACTGGGGAAAGGTGAACTGATTTGTCAGGGGTGTTCAGACCTGTGGTAGAGCTGGAACAGAAAACAGGTTGCCCAAATGTCAGTTCAGTAAATACTCCATCTGAGAGGTGACAGCCTTTGCAAGCATTCCATTTTTATTGCCCAGATAAAAAAAAAAGTCTGATGCTTCCATCACAAATGGGAATATTCTGTCAAGTTGAGGCTTTACCAACATCAAGAGAGTCCCGTTAACAAAAGCATCCCTTTAATTTCAGGTGTTTCTTTCAAAATTGTTCTTAAAAAAATAATATATGTAGTCCTACATGTAAACTTCATCGCTGTCGAGCACAGCGAGCCCCCCGTGTCACTCGTCCTTGCCGTCCTCTTTGGAGTTCCTCTGCAGGACAGGGCTCAGTTTGGTTTGCAGAACGGCTGCGAGTTTTTTGGAGGTTTTCTTCAGGAAGGCGCTGCCAGGGTGGACGGCGCTGACGTGCAGGTACAGGTCCTCCTGTGTGGGGCCCGTGTAACCGCAGTCCTCACACACGTACAGCTTGTCCCTCCTCTGCTTGTAGGCGTACTGCTGCTGCACGCCGTGGATCTTCTTCAGGTGCGACTCCAGCGAGCAGCGCTGCGTGAAGGCCTTGTTGCACACCTCACACTTGTAAGGGCGAATCCCTGCAGCGGGAAAACACAGAGGTTACCATCCCAATGTGGATGTTAAAGGCCTGGGTGCAGGGAGATTTCTCAGTTTTCTGACAGGCGTCTGTGTGAAAGCCTTGCTTTCTCACGGACGCCACGGGAAAACAGTTGAGAGACTTTGTAAACTATGGTATTGTTATGATACCAAGGAAGAAAATACATAAAGTAAGAGTTACTGGGTCCAGCCAATCCCTCTGGGGGGTGGTTGGTCAGTTAACCAATACCCTTATGTCAGTCCAGCGTGCTAAGGTATATAAGCGCATTTGTAAATTAATAAAGGGTCAGCTTTCTTATCTTCATAAACCGTCCATGTCGTTTTCTTACTCGGTCTCTGCTCACTAGCGACAATCCTGAGTTATGTCTCCTCACACTGGCTGCTGAGCACATGTCTAGCAGCCCAAGGAACTACCTCTCTAACAAAACATCCTACTTTCAGGCTAAGGGTTTCAGGAATGGGTTTTCATATTCAGGTATAGAAAACCTAGGAATGTTTTGAGAAGGCACAGACAGACGCTGAGGATAACAGGCGCCCATCGGTGGTTTGGTCCTAAGGCAGCCATTATCAACTCCTGCAAAACTTACTTCAGACCCCTGACTATCTGAAATCCTGTGATTAGGTAAAACTATCGGTTTCAGCTTTTCTAATGAATGAAAACTTCTGTCTTGGTAAGATTTTAATTTTTCTCTTTTAGTTTAATGAGACTTCAGTGGACAGCAGTGACTGTCCAGCGATCCCAAGTGCTTCAAAGGAGTGAGAGCGCTTTCATACAATACAGATTTGATGACTGAGATTACAAATTGTAGAAAAGAAATGCAGGAAGATGAAAGAAATAAGTCTGTGTGTTTCCAGAGGAGGGAGAAGGAACTGGCTTGTGATGTGAATGCCCAGACAACCAACATCACAAAAATCAATTTTACCTCCAATCAACACTGATAAAACAACAACCCCCCACCAGTGCTTAAATAGCTGAGGATTTAGCAACACTTGAAAGAACCTAAACCAGCTGGAATTCTATTTACTAGACTAGATCAGTAAGTTTCCAAGTAAAGACCACCCTTAAAACTGATATAAGGAGTTACCTAACCCCCTCTTTTCCCCAGGGAAGGTGGAATGCCAGCGTCTGGAAGATCAGACCTATGGTGAGCCAGGCAGAAATGGGTAAACCAGGTTGGTCTGTTCACACAGTTGTAACTTTGTGATTGCATTAAGTTACCAGTCAGGAGCTGATCTTTCTACCAGAAATCCAAGCTAATTAGAAGTTCCAATAAGCAGCACCTCAACTGCATTTTTGTTCAGTTAAAAGAGGTTATCCCAGTGCACCAGATTAAACTATCAAGACAAAAGTTTCCTAATGCCTGCTGCTGTGAAAGAGCTTCATTTCCATTAAACTGCAGTTGGAAAGAAAGCCCAGACCTTCTTTAGAATACACACACAAAAAGCAGTTTCGTGCTTATTTGAAGGCAATTTAAACCTTCACCATCCTTGGTGCCTGCTCCAGCACTCCACAGGCAGGAACACAAGCACAGAAAGGGTAGTGCCAGGATGGCAGAGCCCATCAGGGCTGTGGGAACCTCTTCATCACTTAGGAATAATTTTAAATAATTTAGGAATCATTTTAAATGATTCTGACCAGAGACCCTCTTGGATTTAGTTTCTGACTCTCTGATAAGGGGAGAGGTTGAAAAATCACTTCTTTTGGAAGCACTGACTCCGCACTCCAGCCATACCCCAGTGGCAGCTCCCTGCTCGCAGCCAGCAGCTCTGCTTTCCACGTGAAAGCTTTGCAAACAAACCCAAACAGCCCAAAACATCAGCTCCAGCCAATGCCTTCCCATCCAAATGCATGCCATTGTTTTTGGGGACTCTACTACTAAGAAACAGCTCCTGCCTACCAACATCCTTGCATCACCTCTAGCAGTTCACCTAGTCAGTGGGGCCTAAACCAAAAAAGGGGCTCTGCAGAACAAGCCCAAATAGTCTCCAGCTCCCATTGGATGACCACACATCTGGAAAGATGGGATGTGCCTGTGAGATGTGGTGGATGCACCTTCTGGGTGCCCAAGAGTGCAAAGTCAAAGCCTGCTGAGCACAGCCAGCTTGACCCACCAGGAAGCATTGCCCTCGGTGAGCATGGGGTTGGTGTTTATTTAAGACATTGCTTCCACCAAGAAAAAAAAAAAGCCAATCAATCTGGCAGCCTGCTCCAGGCTGGGGTAAGAACTTCTGGGAACAGTGAGCTGGATTTGAGGCCACAGAAACACAACCACTGCTATTTGGGATGGACTCAGGAACTGATCCCACTGCAGAGTGGCCACAGACAGCACATCCCTCCAGTCTGGGGGAGGCACAGCAAGACCCACACTCTGGTTTCTCCAGACGGTGCCAAAATCAAGCCATAATCCCATCCTGCACAACAATCAGCTGAGAAGGCTCTCAACAGCAAAAACCCCAGGAGGCTGCTGCTCGTTGCCTCTAGAGGGCAAAGCGTTTTCATCGAGCTCCTGCCTCCACTCATCGCTGCACACTGATAACGTGCAGTGATTTGCTGTCCCGGGGGGTTATCCTGGTGGGTTATCCCAGCCTCGCTGCCCCAGGCATGGCAGCACGGGGCTGTGTCTACACGAGGTGTGGATGGCAGGTCCTGCATCCTCACTGCTTCACACGGATTGCATTAGTTCTCCTCAGAATTCATCATTCCCAGGGCTTTTCTCCGTCCATGCTCACATCTTCCCCTTTTCTCCACTGCATCCCCACTATTTTTTGCAAATGTTGTTAACCAGGGCTTTATGTTATGGTCTTGCCAGGTTACCCTCACCCTCTCCTTGTCCTTTTTCCATCCCAGCCCTTCTCCCCGGAGCCTCCCGTGGGTCCCCAGGGAATGCATTCTCACCAGTATGGGTCCGGACATGCCTTTTCAGATCAAAGGTGTCGTTGAAGCCTTTTCCACAGAAGGTGCACAAGTGTCTCTTCACCTGGCTGTGGCACTTGATGTGACGGTTGAGCATCCTCTGCAGGCGAAAGCCTTTGCCACACAGCTCGCAGCTATGCAGGGCAGCATCGTTACAGGTGCCAGTGGTGAACTGAGGAGTGGGAGAGGACTGCATGAGCATTGGGAAGAACAACAGAGGACCAACAGAAGAAATAAGGCGAAACAAGCAGGGCTTATTGTGGCATTAAGAGAAATGTTGGGATCTATTAGAAACGAAAAGTGAAAGCATTCAGGAGATTCCTGCGGGGTGAAACCTTCACGCTTTCCTTGCAATCAAGTGGGGGACTTAACGTGCACGGTTTGGGACTGAGGCATCTCTGGCCAGCTTGGATTCAGGGGTTAAAACAAATTGGGTAGTGCATTCCTTCCAGAGGCAGCAAGCCTCGTCCAGCTACATCCATGAACACAAGGGCTTATGCTCTGAGCAGCTTTCTGTGGGACCGCTCATGTGTTTGTTCCTGCACTCAGCTGGTATCCTGGATGGAGAAGGGAAGTCCTCTCTGGTGTGAGAGGGTTGTATTACGCAGTGCCTTCACTAGTCACGCCTCCAACTGCTCTGGGTCCCTCAAAAAACAGCCAGCAGTGATAAAAAAGGTGGTTTTGGAGAGATAAGCCCAAGGCACGTTGTGCTGACTCAGCAGAGACAGAAACAATGGCCCTAATCTCCCCGCGTTGGTGTCCCCGGCTCGTTAATTAACAGCAGAGTGACACTGGGGGGGTAACATCCTCATTCCTGCTCCTAGCACCAAAAGCCAACACCATGACATAACTTAACTAAAGAAGACACTGATGATTCAGCTCCTGGGAAGAGCGTTCCTCAGAGGAGTGTCTGGAAAATGTAAATACTGCGCTGCTGGTTTAATTATTCCTGGCGGAACACACGGACCCTGTTAGACGCCCGGGATGAGGGAAAGCCAGCAGAGCAGACAGGACCACGGGCACACATCCACCAGCTGAAAAAACTCAGCTCTGCTGAAACGAGGTTTTGCTGTGACAGTCATTAATAGCCCAGGTTAAATTATACAAAGTAGGTTAAAGTCAAACAGCAGCAGGGCGGGCTCTTCACAAAGACAGGAATACGTCTGGGGTTTCTCTTTCCTGAAGAGCCAGTTATTTTTCCCGGTCCTCCTCCTTTGCTTACTACTGAAGCAACGCTACTCGAAATTGTAAAGAAAGATTAAAGAAAACGGCAGCTGTGAAACCACGAGCTGTGAAACTGGAGGGGGAGCCATCTGGGAAGAATCTGTTGGGCAACAGGGCTATGACTCCACCTCAAGCAGCTGCATATAACCGGGGCGAAACCCAATCATGAGACTTAAGAACACGGTGACTGAAAGGCTGTCAGCGCGGCACAGACAATGGTAATTTTTACAGCTCCATCCAGCAAAGCAGCAGCCAGGGTTTAACGAGGTGTTAACTACCAGTGGTAAACACATCTCCTCCTGCCTAGCACTGGGGTGGCCTGGCTCCAGCTCTGCTGAGGGGACGCTGGATGTTCAGAGAGACACGCGGCGCTGCTTGGGAGCTCTGTGTCGAGTTCTCAGGTACCACGAGGACCTGAGGCACCGTGAGCAATTTGCCTTCTCAGCCTTGGGAGGGAAATCACTGCTCTGCTCTGCTGGTTCTGCCCAAGGAACACCCAGACAGCCAGAGCTCCTGCCCTTGCAGCAGAGAGGCTCTTCAGCAAACTCGGTGGACAGATGATTGCTTCATTTCACCCAAGCCTGCAGGTCAACCTCAAGGTGACAATGGTCTTTCACAGCTATGGAGGAGAACCTTTAGCTGCTTTCTTGATAGGTCAAGGTGGGAGGGGGGCAGCGTGAAGATTCATCCCGGCCCCTCTTGGTGAAGGCTTGAGTACAATCTAGAAGGCAGCTTTTAAGGAGGCCCCACGCTAAGGAACAAGATCCACCCACGCACCATGGGGCATGACTCCTAGCTGCCAGGGCTGGTCCTTCCTGGCTGGGTTCAGAGCTCCTGCGGGAGGCGAGCCAAGCAGGTCAGGGGCAGCACGTCTCAGGCAAGGATAAGAGAAGGCAAAGGGCACTGGAAGATTATGGCACATCGCTTAGGAGGGTTGCCCTGCTGCTGCCATCCTACGGCCGGCTGTTCTCGCAGGCCTCCACCTCGGTGTGCGGGACAGGTGCTGTCACCGCTCACAAAGAGAGCCCAAGGGACTGTTGTCACCTGCTGTCCCCGGGCAGCAGCCAGGCCTTGACCTTGAACTGGGGTCACCCCATCGCCAGAGAAGAGATGGTTGGGGTGCGGGAGGTTACCTTGATTTTTGACCTGACCATGGGGCGCTTGACAGCCAGGTCCAGCAGCATCCCCTCGGCCGTGCCCAGCTCGCCGGGGGCAGGTTGGGGTGTCGGGGGGTCGCTGGGCTCGGCGTCCCGGGTCCCGCTGCTGCCGCTGCTCTCCAGGCTGCAGCTGTCTTCATAGCCCAGCAGCACGCAGCCGATCCCGCCTGCAACGGGGTGGGGATGCGATAAAGCGGGGGG
>VZRS01001270.1:0-20622 GCA_013398055.1 Ifrita kowaldi
ATTATATTATATTATTATATGTAATTATAGTTAGATAATAGGTATATTTTAAATATATATTTTTAGATGTGTATGCATGTGTATAATTATTCAGAACTACCTTCTATTACTCACCCCAATGGCATGAATTTCATTTTTAAAAAAGTTAAGAATAGGTATTCTCTTTCTAAATATCTTTCATGTCCTCTCTTTAGTAGGCCTTAAAGACCTTATACCTTTCTATTACTGTATCTCTTTCTATTATCTATGTCCCTTTTTTAAACTCTCTCATCATTGTGTCTTACAATATCTTCAGAAAAATAAAGAAAAAGGGAGAGCAGCACTAGGGACAAGGAGTATGCATTTATTTGTGTTAATTGTAGTAAATTTCTGGAGTTGAAGAATCAAAAATGTTGGGTTTAGCTTTATGTGAAAGAGAACTTTTAATGTCAGAGACATAACACTTATGGGAAGGAATATTTTCACCCACGTACAAGCTCAGAAGTGTTGTCTGGCACTGGGAGAAGAGCAAACTCAATAGTAGCCAGGATATGGGGGGCTCAAGAAAAAGGTTTTAACATAATGTTAGTCAGGAGTGTTTTTAAGAAAGCCTTTTGATTTCTTGTGGAAACATATAATTAAAGATATCATATTTTTGTGGAAGTGTATAGATTTTGACACAACACCATAGCAAAGGTTGTGGTCAAGATTAGGTTTTCTCAGAAGTAAAGATAGCCCTATTAAAACTGAACCTTCTCACTCTAAATATGAATGTCAATAGAATTCTATTCTTAATACAAGTTAGAAAGATTTTGTTTTCATTCCACAAGAACAAAATTAATTTTAAGAGTCGGTGTAAAACGGAACAGCTCAGGAGCCAAAACTTATCTGGTGTCGTTGTTTTCATGAGAGGATTTGACGCAAGAAACCATTTTGGCAGCTATGCTGAACGATTAGAAGGGTAGAAAGACTTAATTTTATTTTTCATTCCAGTACAAAACAAATTCAATACTGCACTATTAAATGTCATAATAAAATGGTGCGGTTCTCCAGTCAGCCTTTGTTAAGTGGTATTGTGTGGATGCAAGTTAAGAGAATTTTATTGCAGAAGGACTTGGCCCTTACACTGTGTGGATACGCAGAAGTTTAATGTGTACACTGGAGAATTGTTAAATGAATAGGCCTTTTAGGGAGGTACTGACTTCAGGGAAGATTAAGGGACTTTAAATCCTACTGTGGGCATTATCTACTCATCTGTTTTCAGCTCTTTTCTACCTGCTACCAAGCTCCTACCAGTTTGCAGAACAGAATATAGTATGTTTTATTAATGATCCACTAAATGAGGTGGTATATTTACCTGAGATATTTAGTGTCTTGTCTTCTGAGGAGGGTTTAACTATTCTGCCTGCTGGTACCCTGTATTTTGGTCAATCTACTTTAAAGGATATTAGGAAAAGCATTTGTTAATTTAGTTTTAGCATGTCTTTGCGTCCGCCTTTGCCATTGTCAGAGCATGATCAAGTGAATTGTATAGTCCTTTAAGTTATCAAATTGTATGCCTTCCATTTGGATCTGTTGGTTCCATGAAAGGAAACCATTGTTGCTATGAACCAGTCTATAAATTGTAGCTGTTCGCAGTCGGTTTCTTAAGTATCTCCAGTTCAGTATCCCTTTCCAGGAACCATGTGTCATGTTAAGAAGTACTGGCATTTCTAAATGTTAAAACTGGGGGAAAAAGTCTTGAGCTTGAGCAGGAAAACAATCTGTGTTTTCTAATTTTGTTTCCTAAAATCTGAGAGGTCAGGTTCTATTATTTACATGAGGCAGTTGATGTGCACGTCTTTTGTTTTCATTTCTAAGTAGCGACTCTTGATAGTCCTAATGCTAGGATTTTAGAAACATGCATTATTATTTCATTACTGATAGTTGTAATTATTTGACCTGAAGTCATTCATAGTACTCAAATTGTTGGCAATTTATTTTCTAGGAAAGAGAATTTATACTTTTTGAAATTCATAAACCTATTTAAAACCTGCTTTAGAGCACTGGTGAGATTTTGGTTTTGCATCATAGATTACAAGATTTCCTGCATACATGTAAATTGGTATAAAATTTCTGCTTTTTCTGTGCAGGTTTTTTTTTGAAATGTCTGTATAACTAGAGAAAACAGCAGTTATGTCTGCGAGAATGTCATCCTTGAAGTGGTAGAGAGACTCCCTGAAGTAGCCAAGGGCAATGCTGTGTTCTGGGTTTTTGTCTTCAAAGTTTTCAGGGGACTATAATTGGTTCATTAAAGACAATAAAGTGTATGACATTTTTCTGAAGTACAGCAACTAATCCCAGAATCCTTTGTCACCACATTTTAAAAAATAAAATCTCAAAGCCCTGTTTCAAAGTTGGACCAACCAAGTTGAAAAGATCCTGCTCAGTTTTGTGGTGCCAAGCCTACCTGGCCCAAATGTTCTGATGTGGCTTAGAAAACTTGGTGAAGACATGGGTGGATGGGTTCTGCCAGCACAAGGGTTAATGAGGCGACTTTGCTTCTTAAGTTTTTTTGTTCCACCTCTGATTGGGTTCTCTTCCTAGCCAGATGCAGTGTTAGAGAAGCGTGACTAAATCTTTTAGCTTTGTGATGTTCATTGTGTGGATTCAGTTGGCTGAAATTGCTGGAGACAATTTACTTCTCAGAAGCTTAAAATATTCCGTGCCATAATGGAAAGATTTGGTGGGCAGATTCATCCCACTGAAATGTAAACATTTCAGTATTTGATCATAGTAATATATCTCTTCATCTGAGCCTAAATCACAACAGACTGGCCTGTCCTCTTTTTCTAAAAGGGTCTGGATTCTGTAGGAATTCTTCAGAAATCACTTAAATGCTGGTTCAAATATTGCCCCCCAACCAGTATGAAAAGAAAACAGATATATGAAGGGTCACACGAGAAAACCTTCCCTGTGCATAGAACTCCTTCCTGAGATAGCAGTGCTAATGCCTGATCTTTCCAATTACTGGATATTTGTATCCCTTAAAGCTGTTTGGTTTTCATAGCAGGTAGTGGTCAGGGAGCCATGGGAGGTGCACATCCCCGATGGTGAGAGCTCCTGTATGAGCTCTCTAATAAAGCCCTCCTTATTTTTATGTACTGAATTTTCTCATTTTTACTGAAATTAGGTTATTCACCATTTTTATTTTTCTTAAAACATTAATTAAGTACTTGACATAACGCTGTACATATGTGTTAGAAAATTCTCATAGAGCATCGCTGAGATTAAACCAATTAAAATATCCTCTCAGGTTGCAGATTTTCTGTAGAGAGAGGTTTAGAGAACAGAATTTCTTACAATGGATAATTCTAATAGGTTTCTGCTAACCAGATCAAGCTGTGTTGTGTTTTGGCAAAAAAACAGACTCCCTCATGTGAGTGACAAGTTATTTTTCTAGAGTAAAAGCAGCCATTTGCTTCTACTTTGAGAAACCTTCTCACAATAGAAAGGAAGATATTTAGCACATGAACAGCATTCATATTTGCTCAATGTTGATTCATTTTATTAGGTTTATTTGAAAAGGACTCTGTGGGGTAGAAGGAGTCATCAAGTCCACTGTAATTATTTTCATTCTCTGTAATACATCTTCACTGATTAACAAGGATGACTCATTTGGCTTATCTTAGGTTTTACAGTCTACCTTGTGGATACATAAGCTTTATATGGAGCTCTGTTCAGATATGCAATTGATTTATTGATTTATGTGAGTCCTTAAGCTCTCTTTGAGCTGTGAGTCATTAATTCACTAGTGCAAGACAATGATTAAGAAAGCGATCTTTTGACATCATGGGTGGGAAGAGGTTCTGAGAGCTAAAATGACATTAGTTGAATGGTCTAATATGAGAAACTGAGTTGTCTTTCAACAGACTGGAGGTGTCATCTGAAAATTGTTTCAGTTAGCTCAGATCCTTCTTGGTATTCTTTCAGAATGATTGCTTGTAGTATGCTTTTGTCAATGAAAGGACATTGGCAGAGTTAGAAGCATTTAATAGTGTGTGTAAAGTCTTCTTTGGAAAAAACAATTATCAGTATGATACATGAGCTTTTGTCCCCTAGTCTGTCTTGAAAGTTGCTTGTGAAAGACTCATAAGACTGACAGCAGATTGTAAAAAATCAAGATCACTTTTTTCCCCCGCTTTTATTACTTTGCTCAGGAAAATACATCTGAATAGTAATTACCAGCTTGGTTGTGTAATCCATGTAGCCTCTTGACTGATGACTATCCTGCTTCAAATTGATTTGAACTGTGTCAGCAGCTAAGGGATTTTACTTACTTGTTTCTTCTAGGAACTATTATGTTTCTTTTAGGAAGTGTGTATGAGTCTGAGGCATATGTGATGGGCTGGATTTCTTCCAGTTCCAAGAACAAGAGGGAAGACAGATCTTTAGAAAGCTCACTCTGGATATGGGAGGACTATACTGCAAAGTGGGCTGACCACTGTTCATAGCAAGCAATGCTACTGCTTCCAGGCAGTAATAAAGCTGTGAAAGTTTATAATCTAGTTTATCTTTCAGAAAGATTTTCTGATAATGATTTTGCAGCCACAATGGTTCTGTATCTCAAAGAAGAGGCTTTTCAAAGAAAGATAGCACAAAGACTCTGGCTTTAAATGTTTCTCTAACTTTTAAGACCTATCTCCTATCTCAGTGGCGCTGACATCTGTCAGTAGTATAGGGTCACTTACAAGCACTCATGCAGTGTTTGAATGGCTGGAAATACATGCCCTTTGCACCAGACAGCTAAATCTCTGCGTGGTTCGTACTGCCAGCATATGAGATCAAATACTGCATCACCAAAGCCTTTCTGCACTTCACCAGTGTGACCCCTGCTGTGTGAGGAATGCTAAGTTTCCACTTGCTTTAAAGGAGAAGAGGCCCTACCTACTTAAGTTTGTCCATCCAAGTTTTCATGGTTTCTCACATAAGAAAAAGATCATCACTGGTGGGATGAAGTATAGCCAATCTGTAACAAATCTACTTCATAGTATCCAAAAAACTTCCTTCTGTATTCCTACCAACTTTTTGTCTTGAGGTGGTTTTTTTTTTCACTTGAGGCTGTAGATTTTTAACTGTTTATGCCAGATGCCTGCATAATTCACAGGACCACAGATGAAGTAAATATGGATGTGTAATAAATTTAATTTCTTTTATCTACTGTGAATGGATTGATCTATGTTCTGTCTTTAGGATTGGTTTTAATTTCCTCATGTATAAAGCAGATTTTACATTTCTGTATGAAAAGCTATTTCTTTTCTTTGTATTGCCAAATGTCATGTGCTTATTCTGTCGTTGTTTTATTTGTATGACCTCTTTCCACAGTAATGGAATGTATTCCTGTTAAATAGTTTCGGTTATACTTCTCATGGCGCACATAAGAAAATTCATCCTTCCTACCCACTCTGCTTCATCAAGTCTCTTCACTCCTGCATTCCCTATTTACAAAATAGGAATAATCATGGTGCATTGCTTTCGACTGGTAAAATGAGTTGAAATTCTCAGGAAGAATGGGGTTTAAGAATCTAAGCACTTTTTTCTTCTTCCATGAACAATAAATCAGCAACTGCCATTGCGCTGGGTTACTATATATACACTTTTCAGGAATCCTTCCAGAATCCCTCCATTTCTGCTCTATTGTGTTTCAAGAAATGTGCAACTCATCTACGTTAGGCCGTTGAGAAGCATCACTTTCCATAGGCTGTTAACATCAATTCTGAAAAAATACCTGTATGAGAATTTTTCTCTCTGAGGGAAATTACTATGATATTTCTACCAGAGTCTCTTTCTTTCAAAGCACAGATTTGTGTGCCTAGCTGTGAGTGACTATTTTTTGTTGGAATAACTAGTAGTTCCTCGTGTGCCCACAGTCTGTGGGAATTTTTAAGTCTTGTTCTTAACATATCCTTGATTTTCTGCAGTGGCTCTGATCTCAGTGGGTCTTTCAGGAGCCTTCTATGATTGGATTGTTGAGCTAGTGACCAGTAAGGAGTCTTACTTTGGATATAAAGCATGGAAAGCAAAACTCATCTTAATCATTATGTATCTTCCTTTGTGTACATTAAGATCATTAGGTTTATTTGTGTTAGAGGAGCGGGATTGTTTTGGAAGGGTTTTTAAATGTTTTGGTTTGTCTCGCTGTTAATGCAACTTGGACAAAATCTGAATTTTAAGACATTTCTTTTTCTGCTCCTTGCTTTCACTTGTATGAAACAATGATTTGCCATATAATAGTCTGGATTCCAATTTGGCTTTGTTTCATTCAGAGAAGCACTTTTTGTGTCTTCGTTTAGGTGAGAAGTGAAAATTTCTAAACTAGGCAAGAATCTATGAAAGCTCAAAGCTAATGGTGGTGTTTGCATTAGACAAGACACAGTTCAGTGAGATGCAGTATGCACCTTCATTGTCTCAGTGTTAGCAAGCAAAATTGACACCATATGTGCCCAACTGTAATTGCTCCATGAGGAGAAAAGAGAAACATGTCAGAACATTTGAGTAACACCTAATTCAGCCCATGGTTATAAATAAAGCTGATGGTTGCTTAAAAACAAAAGTAAGAAAATATTATGGTTATATTATTCCTCAACAGCGCTTCCTACATAGGTGAACTTTATTACAGAGACAACACAAGTGAAAAGAAACATATAACAACTTTTTTATGGTATTTTTATGTTATTTTATTTTTTTCGCAGTAAATAAAGTGGTTATGAGGCTCCAAGGAAAACGGCCCAGATGTTAGTGAGTTGTATGAAATTTAGTGGAAACAAGCTGTAAAAAACATAGTCATAAAACAGCCTGTCAATGCCACACATCTGGACAATGCAGCTGTATGTTCCCGCTGCTGTCATCACCCTAAGAAAACTCAATAGCCTTATTTCACCCCAATTAGGCCGCATACCAACAGAATCAGAATTACACAGAGGGGGGGTGTGTTTTCACCAAGACAGACCCTCTCAAATTCCCTTCAAGAAGTTTTTATCTTTCATTCAAGGCTTGTCCCTCAGACACTGGTCACTTTGTAAACAGTTCTCCAAACTATTCCCTTTGATTTGCTATCTGTTACGTGCTTTTTAATTTATTACTTTATAATATGTGGTTGCTTAATGTTGCTTCTTTGTTTAAAACCTAAAGAAAATTACGTTTTGCTGTGAGAACTCTGTGTCTGTTGACTTTCTCGTAAATCATAGAAGCTTTTTTCCATTCTAGTTTTATCTCGTACTATAGCTGATATAACTTAATTTGAGGTGTTTGGAACCAAAGAATAATGATGTGTCTTACTGATATATTGCTTTTTCTGGAAACGCCTCCATTTTGACCCACACATGGTACAATGTGAGATGGCACTTCCTCATTTCAGCATGCATATAAATATGAGTCAAGTGCTGTATTCAAACTATGTAATAATTTGGTTGGGATTTTTTTCCTCTACAGGTGATAGAATTAGCCAAAGCCTTTCTGGACAGGGGTGAAGAAATTCCTGTAACACTAACTGGAAAGCTGTTGAAATTTCAATTGCTTTGTCTCAAACAGAAGGATCTTCAGAGAAGAGAAGAGGAAAAGAAGGTATTGTAGTATGCCCTGGGAACATTACATTTTTGAAGACACTTCTATTCTAGTGTTGTTTCCATAAATTCAGCTTTCTTCTCAGGTTTGGCTTTCTAGAACTGTAATTAAAGAGAAATGTGATTAGAAATATCTTTTTAAGTTGCTTAGATTTTGTGGGTGAAGCTCTCAATTACTCAGATGCCAGTGAGAACATGGAAAATAAAAGAAAATAAAAATAATATGCAAGAACTCTTCACTAGAGTGAGAGCTAGTAATGGCTTAGCTGAGTCTCAGGACCAGTGGAAAACAGAGCTAGAAACAGGCTTCAGCTGAATGTATCCCTGCTGAAGTAAAGGTGGGAGACGTTGTTACTTGGGAGGTGTCAAGGATAGACACAGAGCAGACTGTGATGGAGTTATTGTTATGAGTCTCCTGTCTGGAGGGAATTTGGAGAAGTTATCTCTTCCATCTCCGGCACTAAGGCAGGATAATAATTACATAAACTATTCCTGGCAGATGTTTGTTGAACCTTTTCTCGAAACTTTCCAGTGCTGTGTCTTTGCTTTTCCGTGGTGATCAGTATTATTTCTGAACCATCTCTGTAATGCACCCATTTGGAAAAGGCTTTCGATCTTACCAAACCAACTCTCATTTAAATCTGTTACAGTTTTGTTTCTCACTGTGTATGGGGACAACATTACCCTCCATTCTACAGAAATCTACTACATATTTAACTAAACAAACCCAAATATATGTCCTGGTTTCTAGTTTCTGATTATGCATGTTCCTCTCCTCTGAACTCTCTCAAAACAGTACGTGTTTTGAAGTCTGCTTCTCAGAACCGGGTACCATATTTTCCAGTGTTCCCAAAACTTGCTTCCATATGTTCTCCAAGGTCGTCACTACTAGCTCCAAGATTGCCTCGGACAGATTGCTTATGTGTTCTAGGAGGAATTTCACCAAGCTTGCACACAATCATGGATCAGACCTCTAATTTGTTCCTAACATCTTTTGGAGTTGTCAGCGGTACATTTCAACAACTTACTGAACAGTTGGGTTTGCTATAGCCCTGTTTTTCCAACAAACATTCATGAGACTGAAGACCATTATCAGAAAGTCATATAATTGCTGCAGTAGGTTTACCCTGTTAATTGATCAGAAACTATAATATAAAATGTGATGACATGGAGACCTAAGCAATCAGTGTATGTCAAAGATGCCAGAAGAAAATGGTTTAATGGGTTTTGTATAGCTGAAAAGTCTGTAAATTTTTTAATGAACTATTTTATTTGTGGGAGTAGTTGGTGGATGAAGTGTAGCACATGACTACAAGAACATTAAATGCTAGGTGATTACATTAAAATTGTGTCCTGTTCCCACAGAAGTCAATTTATTAGGAAATGATAATGTAAGCCACAGAAATACGTGAAGAATATGAGAAAAATAATGTGTTTTCAATCAGAAAAGAAAATGAGAGGCTGAAGCTATAGAATAGATTGTTTATAGAGAATTGAAAAAAAATGGCTTTTCTCTTAGATAGCAGTCAATTCTTGTAAGTAAACTGTAAAACAAAAATTTGAAGTTTAATGGCACTTCAATATTAGAATGGAGCCTTCAGCTTTGATTTAGTAGGATTAGTCTTGTAATTTCATTTCCTTGGTTAATTTGAAGATAGTCAGTGTTGAAGGTTGAAGAGTCTCTGGAACTTACAGTTACTTCTCTGTTTTAGCCAAACTGTCTGCAAAAGTTGTCACCTCGTTTGAATTGTATCTCTATCAATGTGTGACAGGCAAGCACAAGGGCAGCAGTTGAAGGACAGAGTCAAGAATTGGAGGGCTCTTGGCTATGAGGATGCTCTGCAGTACAGTGAGGGGAGAAACTGACTTCTAATTTAGACTTCTATCTCTAAATTGGCTGCCATAAAATTTTTAATCCCTTCCAACTAGCTTGTACAATACAAGTTTTGTAGCCAACAATCTGGGTGTTGAAAACAGGATTTTACTCACAAATCAGTTCTCAGAAAGCAAACATATCTGTCCATTTTTTTAAAATAGACACCAGTTAATAGAATGGATCAGCAGAACTAATGCAACATGTAAATAACCAAAAATAAGGCATTAGGAAATTCCTGTATTTCATTAGGAGCAGGAGCTTGTCATAAATTGACAGTTCTATGTATTTAAAATAATATGCAGAACAGAAGAAGTGTCTCTAAATTAGAAAACTGTTTGAGGTAGTGAAATTCTGTAATGTGAAGCTTAAAATAACAAAATTACAGAAGTTAGTGGAATATTAAAAATTCCACAAAAAGCTGCACCTTTTAGGGATGGAGAAATATGACATTGAAAGGAAAAGGATAGAGTCCTAGAAAGGAGAGGCTTTTACTTTCTGAAGTATTAAGGTCAAATGGTGTTCTTTGTTAGAATCTTGGCAAGTCCAGAAATGTCTCTGCTTATTTAAGAATTACTTAAAATGTCGCAGATGCAATAGATGAAGTTGATTGTGAACTTTGTGGCATGATGATTGTATCACCTGTTTGGTGTGTTCATCAGCTTAGAATTCAAAGAAGTACTGTCAAAATTTCTAATTTGAAATGTCAAAAGTGGAACAAATTTGAAAGAAAATAATGAAAGCCTCCAAATCCTTCATTTCACAGTGCAAATACTTTCAAGAGCCTGTCAAAGACATTTCTAAATTTTATAGAAAGGAAATTCAAGAAGGAAGGGAAAAGCAGGAAAAGATTTTCTGTTTTGATTTTGAATTTGAACGAAATACAACTTTCACAGCTGGAAAGTCTGTTTTTCAGCTGGATCTAGGGAAAGCAACTATGTAGCAACTGCCCTCTCTCATTTGCATGAAAGGCTTTCCTCATTGCTTTAATAGCCTTTAAAGTGACACCAGCAGGATTATAACTGTAAGTCAAGTTAATATTTTTATTTTATTTATAGCTTTATAATCCTGAATTGTAATTTTTGCATAGTTTGAATGTAGTATTTCTGCTGGGCAAAAATAAGGTGGAGGCTTTCTTGCTCTACAGAACCTACTTTACCTTAATAGTTTTTGATTGTTTTAATTTTAGAGCGATTCTCAATTTTCTGGATTTATAGTGTGAGGCTTTGGGATACTTACAAAACATTTTTTCGTCCTGTACTCTTAAATTACTCGGAAGAGCTTTATGTAGGTGTTTTTGTTGGAAAATAATAAGAATGACTGAGTAATATCCTGTGTGAAATGACCACAAGACTCTTGGTTCTAGTTTATATTAGACAGATATTTACATCAAAAGAAAATAGTGCTGGTGCCATTTTACACCATACTCAAGTGTGTTAACAGAGATGTTAAAGATATTAACAGATATTGAATTTTTGCCATATTTCCCCTCAGTCCAAGGAAGGTTTCTGGCTGATGCAAGTGCTGTAGCGGAAGCAACTGAAGCACAGGGATTTTTTACTTATCTTTCTACCCATATGCATTTTGTTAGTTTGGTAGGTATAATGTCTACCTACCTCTTGCAGTTCCTTTTTAATATGAAGTCTTAGCGTTGTGATTGAGTAAGAATGTATAAATAACTGAATGACGTGTTTGAGCAGGAAAAAGAAGGGTATTCAAGACAGCTCCACCGCATGGATATTATAGCAGCCAAGAGGGAAAGGTGTTAAAAAAATTGAACACCTAAAGTTATGCAACAGTCTGACCTTTGTTCTGCACAAAGGCTACAATGAGAACTTCATTTATTCATCTTGTCAGGCAGAACAGCAGCAAAAAGAAAAAGAGAAAGAGAAAGAAAATGAAAAAGAAAAAGCTAAACTTCCTGATAAGACACCTGGAAAAGACAGTAAAGGAAAAAAGACAGCGCCACCACCCCCTGTTAAAAAGGACACCAAATTGAAACAACGGGGAGAATTGGAAGTGAAAGACAAATACATTGGTATGTAAAAAATGCAGATACACTCGTGATAAACCTTTGAAGTACTTTGCTTTGTTCCATCTTGAAAAGTCAAAATCTATTTGGTAATATCAAAGCTTTGCCACTTTGCATTTGAGGAGGGCACTGTGTTCTGCTCAGTGTTAGGATGGATTGTGCAGTCCAAGAAGTAGAATACAGATAAGATATATGTGGCATGTCAATATCAAAATGTTTGGGCATATGTAAGACTAAAAGGAAGTAGCTAAACAAATGCTACAGAAAACTTACTGTACAGAAAGATTTCAGAATAACTAAACGTGTCAGTATCCAAAGGTGGCTTTCTCCTTATACTATAAATTAAAATAGAGCTGACAGAGTTGTCAACCCTGTCAGTGAAGAAATTTTTCCTAACATCCAATTTAAACTTCCCCTCTTTATATTTGTTTTAATATAGCTGTATAAAGAAAGAAAAAAATAGTCCATGCCTTGAATTCAAAAACGGTCTATATCTGTTTCTGGTAGCTAACAGTAATTTTATCGTTCATCCCTAATACACTGTCACCTTTCTGAAATTAAACATTTCTGCTTTTGAGTAATCTTGAGATTACTTGCATTGATGTCTTTCCTCTTTTGCATATGGACTAGTCACTGATAATTAGAACTGACTGATTGTTATCCACTTGTCATGATTATTAGCATAATCATAATTATAATTTTCAAGTGGCAGGCAGTCTTCAGCATATGTGCATTGGAATTTTTGGATCTCTGTAAGTGACTATGCAGACACCTATCTTTTTTGTTTAAAATTATTAATGTTCAGTAATTTTATGTGCTCAAACCTTTTCTTCCTGGAGTAACTGAGACATAAATTTATGTACTTCAATTTCAGTAGTGGGAGTGAAATAATAAGCCAGTTTTCTTCTGGTTTTGATTTTGGCTTTATGCAATATGTGTGCTGGACTGTGGTGGCTGCTTCCTCAGTCAGTCTCTCTCTAAATTTCTATGTTATTTTATGTTTAGCTAATATTACAGGTAACAGAGAGCCTGTTCCTCTGGGTGGTTGCAGCATTTGCACAGCCCTGGCTGTGTATCTGAGCACAGGCAGATGTCA
This sequence comes from Ifrita kowaldi, assembly GCA_013398055.1. Lineage (NCBI taxonomy): Eukaryota > Metazoa > Chordata > Aves > Passeriformes > Cinclosomatidae > Ifrita > Ifrita kowaldi. The sequence goes on from VZRS01001270.1 coordinate 12,582, forward strand.
GTGCCAGGCTGCCCTTTTTCCTTCCTTGAATAGATGAGTCCCACAAGCTGAGGAGTCAGTAAAGCACTTAGACATGTGATGTGTTAATAAGCATAAAAAAGGACCTTAATGCTAAATAAAGTTGTGATTTGCTTTTAATGCAGGATAGTCTGTGTATCTCTATGCATTTCAGCATTGATGGAGAGATACAGGGCGTTCAGCAGGCAGTTTCTGATAACTTAGGATAAATAACTGTACTGGATTAATTAAATCACCCGATACCTGGCTTACAGCCTGTGTTTCTCCATAGGGCATTAGGGGAAATTACACAATTCTAGAGCTTCTAGAGAGTTCATTTTTACTTACATCATGCTCAACCTTTTGCTTTGGCACTGAAATGTTGCTATGCATGTTTCTACATAACTGATAAGCCCAAATAGCACAGGCACTCAATGAAACTTCTCATCTGCACTTTAAGATGAATTTGGATATGCCTCTGCCAACTAAAAGGACTAGTGTGAGTTGTTATTGCCACCTGATGAGTATTTTAACAAGAAATACATCTAGTTAACATGAACCTGCTGGGTAGGGAGGAGTCAGCAGTGAGTGAGCTGATACCTGCAGCTAATCCTTTGAAATTTTTATGACTTGTGTAATCTTTCATGTAAGACACAGTAACTTACTCTGTGTATGCACCATGTCCAGCTTAATGCAGGATGAAATAGGATAGCTTAAACTACCATTAGAGCATGTGGGTATGTCCTGACACTCAACTCCTTAGAGAGGAGCGATTACAGAAATGCTGCTACAACACTGTGATTACAAGCAGCTTCTGCAGTTTTTCTCCTGGTCCTTCCCCAAACAATTCTTACTTCTGACTTGTATTCTTCCCTCTGTGTTCTAGGTGGTTTGGTGCAAAAGATTTCAGTCTAATGCACATAATATTTTTGAACTTGCATGTAATTATCCCAAAAGAACTGTTTCTCTAACCTTAATTTGCATTACCCCATATAGTCAAGGAAAAAAATTATTTTGTTTAGCTGATGAATGTCCTCGCTCTAATCTGGTTTTGTTGTGTTTTGAACAGATGATGAACCAGATGATGGTGCTCATCATTACTTTATAATTCTGGGTTTTCACAATCTTCAGTTGTTGCCTGTGTTGGCTGACCTTGGGATTAACATTTCAAGTGTAATTCAAATTTCTTCTGAGAATTACAAGCCATTGCAGATATACTTGGAAGCAACTAAAGCTGAAGGACAATCTTCAATTTCATCTGAAGGTAATCTGGTTATTAAAAAAAAAAGTGTAGAAAGGAGATAATTTTATATCGAGGAAATGACTATTCTGTCTGTGTTTTTCTCTCTCTCCATGCCTCGTGTTTGTGCCTGCTACCTATGAGCATTTGTGTTTGCCAGTGCCAAAGTAGTATTGCCACTGGTTGGCCACCAAACCAAATGGTTTGCCAGTGCAAAAAGTGGACAGTAGAAAGAGGGACTGACTAAGCAGGCAGTGTCTGCAGCCACAGTAGCCACCAAAAGAACATTTTATCAAATGCATACTTCTGTGAATTGTTAGGAAGTGCACTGGTAGGAAAACTTGGCTCATTTAGTAATTTCAAGGAGAGTGGACAGTTGGCTACTTTGGGACTGTTGCCCCAGCCACAGGAGAATATGCCACAGAATAATGCTCTGTAATTGTACTCATCTGTCTCCAGGCTGAAACACCTCTGTTGAACTGGGATCCTGGTTAGCAGCAAGCTAAATATGTGTCATCAGTGATGGCTGACTATCATGGGCTGTAGTGACATAGCCAGTAGATCAAGGGAAGTGGTTATTCCCTGTTACTTGGCTGTCATGAGAATAGATTTATGGACTCTACAGTACAGATATCTATTCAGTCCAGCAAACAGCCTCCCTATAAGGACTGTCTGGAGGACAGTGGAAGAAGAAAAAGTGGTTATGATCATGAATGGCATTTGGGATTTTCAGGCCCCAGAGACGGGGGGGGAAGTTTGGAGCAAGACTCTTGGTGGAAGAGGGTCAGGTTAGGGATGGCTTAAACTGGACATACATAAGTCCATGGGACCTGATGAGATGCACTGAGGCATAGTGATGGTCTGGCTGAGATGTCACTGCAAGGCCATTGTTAATTACTTCTCAAAAAATATAGCAATTGGAAAAGGTGCCTGAGGACTGGAGGAAAGCATCACTCCTATCTTCAGAAATGGCAGGAATGGCTCAGGAATCTGAAGGCCACTCAGACCCTTCTCAGTCTCTGAGAAGATGATAGAACAGCTAATCCTGGAAGCAATTTCCAGGCGCATGAAGGACAAGAAGTTGGTAATTTGGCATCGATTTGCCAATGGAAGTCATTCTTAACCAACCTGATAACATTCTGTGACAAAATTACTGTCTTGGGAGGTGAGGAGGGAGCAGTGAATATTGTCCGCCCTGACTCAGTAAAACCTTTGGCACTGTCTTCTCATAAAGAAGCTGGATAAACAAACACTGAATTGGATTGAAAACTGGCTGAATCTCCTGGCCCAGAAGGTATCAGAGGGGATTGGTGGTATGAGTCCTGTTCAACATCTTCATTACTGATCAGAATAGTTCCCTCAGCAAGTACTCTTACGATACAAAACTGGGAGGAATGGCTGAAACACCATAGAATTGTGCTGCTTTTCAGAGGGACTCAGCAGGATGGAGAAATGACCTGGCAGGGACCTCATAAAATTCAGCAAGGCCAAAGTCCTGCACCAGTTTGTGGTGGGGGCTGACTGGCTGGAAAGCAGCTCTGCATAGAAGGACTAAGCTGAACTGAGCCAGCACTGTGCCTTTGTAGCAAACAAGGCTAATGGCATCCAGGGCTGCGTCAGGTCAAGGGATTTGAACCTTCTTTTGTACTCAGCACTGGTGAGGCCACACCTGGAGTTCTGTGTCCAGTTCTGGGCTCCTCAGTACAGGAGAGATACAGCACTACCAGAGAGAGTCCATCAAACAAACACATGCTCAAGGGACTGAAGCATCTCTCATATGAGGAGAGGCTCAAAGAGCTGGGAATGCTTACCTTGGAGAAGAAAGAGCCTGGAGGGAACCATCAATGTTTATAAATGCCTGAAGGGAGTGTGCAAAGAAAAGGCAGACAGGCTCTTTTCAGTGGTGTTCAGTGACTGGACAAGAGACAACAGAAAAAACTGAAACACGGGGTATTACCTGAAGAGAAAGAAACACTTGTTTACTGTGAGGGTGACTGAGTGCTGTAAACACAGCGAACAGACTGCCCAGAGAGGTTGTGGAGCTTTCATTCTTGCAAGTACTCAAAAACCATCTGGACATGGTCCTGGGCAGTCTGCTCTTGGTGACCCTCCTTGAGCAGAGGAGTTTTACCAGATGACCCCCACAAGGCCCTTCCAGCGTCAATGATTCTGTAACTGGAACAGAAGACATAGCAAGATATAAGTGGGAGTATTTTTTAATCCCAAAGTTGGATGTCAGATGTTTGCTGAGACTCTGAGGATGGAAATATTTTAACAGTACTTAGAGAAAACTGATACATGATTTGTGCTTTATGTAACAGGGAGACATTGTACCATGATTTGTCAAATATTTATATATTTTAGATGTAGAAGCAGAGAAAAGAAAGGAAGATGAAGCTAGCAAAGACCTGGAAACATTTTGGAAATACCTAGAGCCGGTTCTGAACAGTGGAAAGCATGGATCAAGTCTCTTTGATGTTGCCAGGTTTCATCACCTAGTTAAGGAAAGTGACTTTCCCCCTGATTGGTCAGACAGTGAAATGCTGGTCAGTACCTTCTGTTTTTACAGTGCATGGCATACTTTAGGGCTTGTAACTTGTAAGAACACTTTAGGAATTTAATCTCAAGTCTTCTCTGAAACAGAACCACAGTAGTTAGTTTATTTGTAATCTTAAACAAAAATGTATCCAACAACTTTATTCAGCATTTGTTCACAAAGAGTCCTTTGAATAAAAATGCCTGATTTGGAGATTCTTAATATTGTAGGCCACAGCAGAAGAGCTTTAAAGTAGTTTGAGGTTTTAAATTTATTCAGAGTCTTCGTAGACCCAGTTTGCATCTTGTTAGAGAGTGATATGTGTGTATGAAATAACACGGAAGTTATATTTTTATCCTCATAACACCGGGCCTACTTACTGCACCTCAGAACAGTCACATGAGAAAAAATTTAGATGAATGCAAGAATACTCTTTGATATATGATGTTGCTTTATCATACTCAGCACTGCTTCATTTTGTCCCAAAACATGGCTCTGACTTATTATAGCCTGCTGAGTCAGGACTATTACCAGACACTGAAGGAGAAAGTGAATCATTAGAAATGTTTTCCATCCTAGATTCTCACATATAGTGAGGTAAAAGAGTCTAGTATTTTTCAATCTACAATGTCAGCAGTAAAAAATACAAACTGCTAAAGCAAAATAAGGCAACATGCTATAATTTAATCTACTGTATTTGTAGTCTATTAGGGTTAAAGGGCATTCTAGGGTTAAACTGCATTGTTCTAACCTTTATTTATTCTGTATACAAACAACTGTTTGTATATCCTTATCTGTATATCTTTATTAGATTCTGTATGCAAACAACTCACAGTGGTTTGCAAAGCATTCACTGAAAATGCCTTAGTTGTGGAAACATGTAGGCTTCCTACTTATAATATTACTTATCATTATACTCTTTATATAATCTTATAAAGAGTGCGAAGCCTCTTTTGGGAAAACAGTTTTTATCTTCCCTGTAATCACATCTTACAGGTGACTGTTTCTACTTTTGAATATCCTGCAAGCACCTATATTATAGATGAAATAAAGGAAAAATGATCTGTCACTGAAACAGATTTCAGGAGATTGTAGTTGTAATTTCATGAGCCCTACAGAAGTAAGAAAGTTTGTAAGATTTTAAAGAAATGGGTGGGGAACATATAAGTTCTGAAATCATAGGTGGATAGAGTAAATCTATTCTTGTGGACTTGCTGGAGAATCTCTGAATCCAAGCTTGCTGCATCTCTGAAGCGCAAGGTACACAGAAGGAAAATTCTTGTGACAAAATGTTAGACATTAATATAAAAATGACAGAGTACTGCATGCTGCAATTGCATGCTGAGTCTCTGCTCTCAGATTTGAGATCTTTAGAAAGGAAAATACTTTCAAAAATATTTTCTTTGTTGGAGAGTCAGTAATGGTTAGACTTCAAAAACTTTTGACAAGCTTCTATGTCCTGAGGAGAGACCAGGCAAACTGAATTACAAAATTGTCATTATACTAAACTTGACTTGGATCCCATTGAGTAGCACCAGGTTTTGTTACTTATGACTTTGTAAAAAATCTTGCGTTGTTTAAAAGACTGTGCATTGAAAACACTCCAATATTTTAATTAAAACTGTTATGTGCTCTAGTGGAATCTTTTAAGTAATGTATGAATTGAAAGGTGTTATACTAACCCATTCTTCAGAAGAATATTGAAAACAAAGGTGCAAGAATATTAATGAACGTCCTGTTTTCACAAATAGAATTTCTTTCCCAATTGTCTCTTCTAGTCTTTAAATGTTATGAAAACTGAGACAAGTATTCCCTAACTCATCAGTGATTTGGGGTTGCCTGTTTTCCAGTGTCATAAAGAGGCACTGAGTTGAGGAAAGCAGATGCTTAATACTTCTTAAGGGTTTGTTATTGTCCTTAGTGCTTAATGTCAGTTGTGTTTCTTTGCTGTGTTTTATTTTAGGAAACTTAAGACATTCAATGTTGTTAGCCACCTCTTAGAGGCAAACTTTGTACAAGAGATTTGCCCTACTTTCACAGAAGTGAAAGAATCACTCAGAAAAGGACTTTTTATGGAAATTGTCTATAATTTATAATAATTCCATTCTTTCCACAAAGTCCTGGATGTACAGAGGAAGAATACATCCGTTAAAGCTGCTGAAACTTGAATGTTTCATGTGGTCTCCAACAGGGTTTTGGTATTTGTATAAAAACATTTAATATTTAAAATAGCAGTTGCTATTATTCTTTTTATTCCTCCCAAGCTTTGGCAAAAACCACAGCACATGACCTCAAGAACCATGACTCTTTCCTTTTCAGATTTTTGCAGATACAGCACTCTCCCTTTGGCCATTTGGGCACTATGCTGACATCCCTTCACTCATAACTGTGGATTTCAGAGTGCCATTCTTGAGGCTTTGTTTTCAAAGGGCAACGGAAAGAAAGAGAATAATATGAGATGATATTAATTACCTGGTTGGGGTTTTAATTTTTATCCTTCTAGGGCAGGAAAATGATTGACCTTGCAAATATGCTGCAGGCTGATCACTACTAAAACATAGACCATTACAAAATATTTAATTTTCCTCTCCCATTCCTTCCCATCCAGAAAAACCCGTAAGTTCCATTTGCAAGATAGCAGACCTCGAACAGTTACTGTTATGACAAGTTAAACTTTATAACAACTAAATCACTTAGGCAATATACAGTCCATACTGTGCTGTGTCAGTGTTAAGGCAAATAAAATGAAGGAGGCTTTAGAATAACTCTATAAAATATTTTGAATTGGTGGAGGAAAAAATCTTTTGGAAAATGTATAAATGGAAGCAGATCTGCTGGTTAAAGAGCTAGTAACTCCTGTCACTAAGTTACATGACACTTTTATAAGCAAACTTCATCCTTTGTATCTGATTTTCTCTCATAGCTTGAATTTGGTGCTGTGCTGTTTGAGCACATTGCTTGTTTGATGTATGACTGCCTGGACTGGAGAAGACAACATCGCAACTACTTGGCAAACACCAAGTTTATTAATGTGCCTATGTTACCAGAGAGGAAATCAACACATCTACCTGCAACTGAGGCAAGGATACTTTTCTTCTTATTGAGAATAACTAATTATAGGCTAGAATTACCTGTCTTTAATTTTGACTCAAAAATTCGCCTTGGACCGTCACTCTACAAGTAATTTTCAGTGAATGAAATTTTTATTTTTGTCTTCAGCATTTAAAACCTCAAAAAATGGGGAAAAAAAAATCTGACCATTGGGGAAACAGGAAAATTGGAAGGATCCTGCAGACATGAAGTATCACAGGTGTAAAAATTTCTTAAATAGCATCTGATGATACATTCTTGTGTCTGAAAAATCAGTATGCCTGTACATAGAATGTTGCAGATCTGTGGACTGTAAAAAAAAGACTATTAGTTCTATGCAAGATCACTTTATTTTATTCATAATAGGCAAATGCTTAAGACAGCAGAAGAAAGTAGCTTATTAGAACATGCCCTACATTGTTACTATCTTGTTTCATTTAAACGTTTAGCATCTAGTCTACAGTGGGTAACCAAAGCTAAATGAAATTAATTTCTCCCACCTATTTGTGCAATACTCGTTTTATGGTTTCTGATTTTTTTATCTTAATTTTTGTTCATTTAGGAGCAACCAGAGCATAAAAAGACACCTACAAAGACAACGCCTACAAAGACGACGCCTACAAAGACGACACCTACAAAGGCAACACCTACAAAGGCAACACCTACAAAGACCACACCTACAAAGACAACACCTACAAAGAAAAAAGGGAAACCAGAAGAAATTCTGCACGCAGTAATTTTGTCAGTGGGTATGTTTGAAGGATTAAAGCACCCATCTGTAGTTGTCTACTCTGTCAAACCATTCATTCATATGACAGCACAAACCCTCAAAATGATTTGTGCAGTTAGCTGAAGATGTTGTGTATCCTGTGGAATACCTTGTGGAAGTGTCTGCAAACTGCAGTGGTGATAACCAAGTTCTTTAGAAAATGACTTTTTCTATCTGTTTCTAGTCACAGTCAGATTTAAAAGATCTGAGTAATTTTGTTAGAGCTCTAACTTGGTTAGACTCTTTTTAATAAATATTGTCTGAAGCTTCACAGAATCACAGAATATTCTGAGTTGGAAGGCACCTACAAGGATCACTGAGTCCAACTTCGCCCTGCGTAGGACATCCCACCATGTGCCTGAAAGTGTTGTCCTAGCACTTCTTGTACTCTGTCATGCTTGGTGCTGTG
>VZRS01001270.1:20895-98333 GCA_013398055.1 Ifrita kowaldi
CGCAACTACTTGGCAAACACCAAGTTTATTAATGTGCCTATGTTACCAGAGAGGAAATCAACACATCTACCTGCAACTGAGGCAAGGGTACTTTTCTTCTTATTGAGAATAACTAATTATAGGCTAGAATTACCTGTCTTTAATTTTGACTCAAAAATTCGCCTTGGACCGTCACTCTACAAGTAATTTTCAGTGAATGAAATTTTTATTTTTGTCTTCAGCATTTAAAACCTCAAAAAATGGGGAAAAAAAAATCTGACCATTGGGGAAACAGGAAAATTGGAAGGATCCTGCAGACATGAAGTATCACAGGTGTAAAAATTTCTTAAATAGCATCTGATGATACATTCTTGTGTCTGAAAAATCAGTATGCCTGTACATAGAATGTTGCAGATCTGTGGACTGTAAAAAAAAGACTATTAGTTCTATGCAAGATCACTTTATTTTATTCATAATAGGCAAATGCTTAAGACAGCAGAAGAAAGTAGCTTATTAGAACATGCCCTACATTGTTACTATCTTGTTTCATTTAAACGTTTAGCATCTAGTCTACAGTGGGTAACCAAAGCTAAATGAAATTAATTTCTCCCACCTATTTGTGCAATACTCGTTTTATGGTTTCTGATTTTTTTATCTTAATTTTTGTTCATTTAGGAGCAACCAGCACGTAAAAAGACACCTACAAAGACAACGCCTACAAAGACGACACCTACAAAGGCAACACCTACAAAGAAAAAAGGGAAACCAGAAGAAATTCTGCACGCAGTAATTTTGTCAGTGGGTATGTTTGAAGGATTAAAGCACCCATCTGTAGTTGTCTACTCTGTCAAACCATTCATTCATATGACAGCACAAACCCTCAAAATGATTTGTGCAGTTAGCTGAAGATGTTGTGTATCCTGTGGAATACCTTGTGGAAGTGTCTGCAAACTGCAGTGGTGATAACCAAGTTCTTTAGAAAATGACTTTTTCTATCTGTTTCTAGTCACAGTCAGATTTAAAAGATCTGAGTAATTTTGTTAGAGCTCTAACTTGGTTAGACTCTTTTTAATAAATATTGTCTGAAGCTTCACAGAATCACAGAATATTCTGAGTTGATAGGCACCTACAAGGATCACTGAGTCCAGCTTCGCCCTGCGTAGGACATCCCACCATGTGCCTGAAAGTGTTGTCCTAGCACTTCTTGTACTCTGTCATGCTTGGTGCTGTGACCACTTCCCTGGGGAGCCTGTTCCAGTGCCCAACCACCTTCTGGGTGAAAAAACTTTCTCTAATACCCAACCTAAACCTCCCCTGATGCAAGATGAGGCCACCCCAGTGCAGAGCAGAGCAGGACAATCCCCTCCCTTGCCCAGCTGCCGATGCTGTGCCTGATGCATCGCAGGACAGGGTTGGCCCTCCTGGCTGCCAGGGCACTGCTGACTCAAATTCAGCTTTCCATTGACCAGGACCCCAGGGATCCCTTTCTGTGGCACTGCTCTCCAGCATCTCATTCTCCAGTCTGTCTGTACATCCAGGGTTGCCCCATCCCAGGCACAGAATCCAACACTTTCCCTTTTTAAGCTTCATGAGGTTGATGACTGCCCAGCCCTCTAATTTGTCAAAGTCTCTCTGTAGGTCCCCCCTGCCTTTGAGAGTCAACAGCTCCTCCCAGTTTTGTATCATCTGCAAACTTGCAGGACTGACTTGGAATATAAATTGGCATTTCTGAACAAGCATATCTTAATGTTTTATCTCCTAATACAGCAGATCAAGAAACGTCTATGCTGTCTGTGGACATGAGGTATTACAATGACTTGCTGAGTCAGATTCCTGACGAGTACATTTCTGTACCCTTAATGCTGAGCTGCATGTTGGAGCAGGTGGGAAAGTTCTCTTTTTGATTTCTGTGGCTAATTTGGCCTAGACCTGATATAATGAATTGGTCAAAGATCAGTAAATCCATCTGTTTAAACCTAAAGTATGAGACTGTGCCTTGAGGCACTGAGCTAGGTGGTTCAATACAAAGGAGTCAAAACTCCAAACTTTGATTTTCTTTCATATTGTGCACTTACCCTGTATGTATATATATACAGTGTTATTCCATAATTAATTTTTGAAGACTACAAATATAATCAAATGAGGAGAAAGGTGTAATATACTTATCTAGGTCAATAACAAGTTTTCATGTCCTTCAGCAATTTTACTGATACTGAACTTTTGCTGGTTTACTCAGTTCAAAGGTCTTAGATCAAGCCTAACATAAGAGTGTCAATGCTAGTGCTAGACAGATCTGACTTCTGTTGATTTCAGGCACAATCTGTGATTTAGATATACAATGTGATTGGGAAATCCTCCTTATTTTAGGAGTAAAATTTCAGCATAGTTTTGGGGCTTTTTTCTTTTTGTAACTTAGTCTGAAAATAGACTTGGGTAAGAATACTCGAAGTCCAACACCTAATACACAATTGGTTTTTAATTACCTGTGTTCCTTAACAATTCTTAACATTTCAACTTAGAAATATTTTTCTTCTTATCCTTCCAAAAGCAACTAATAGGAAAAACATTTAATTCTGTTTTCCGTAATCTTTGCTTTGTGCAGGAACTAACTTGGAAAATTGTATTTTTGCTACTTGTAGAAAAAAATTGCAGTTTTCTTTCCTGACAGAATTTCTGGATGTGTGCTTAGCTTATAGCAGGATTTGCTTGGTAGTTCTGGTAAAGTTAAGCAGCAGTCATATGGTAATGTAAGCTAACATATACTCCATTTGCCAGGTTATTGCAAGTGAAGAAAACCTCACACCACCGAGTCTGGTGTCACCAGAGTCTCAGGCAGATGGACTACGTCGTGCCATTGCAGATCATATAATCTCTGTCCTTCCTTCTCTTTCACTTCCTATGAGTGAAAAAAAGGTTTGTGTTGTCTTTTGTTCATTTCCTAAAATGACAGATCTCATTGGGGTTTAATACCTCTTCCTTGTCTTTTTAAACAGGATCTATATGACTACTTTTCTCCTAAATACGGTGAACTAGAGACTGTCACCCCCCAGTACCCTCTCTTATTTAACTACCATGATACCCTGGCTCAGCGGTTGCACCTGCTGAAGGTACAGTGCTACCTATCATATATAAATATTTCCAAAGTTCACAGGCAATGAATGCTCAATGCACTAGAAAGGGAGGAGTGGTGTTTGTACAAAACAGGACAGCATATCCTAGATATTTTTTCCACTGAGGTGGACACACCTACATGTGTTTAGTTTACTTAAGAAGCAATGAGTTACTGATGGAGGACACCTCACAAACACAGAGCACAAACATACTGATTTCAGTGATCTGTTTGCATTATTAATGAGAATCTTTAGCCTTTGGCATAGATAAGGGATATTACAGAACTGTTGATTTGCTGTTAAACTGATGATACTGTGGAAAATGAGTTGCTGACTTGTTCACGGTGATTTAGCATGGAGACTGGACTGAATACTAAAATGTAGAGAAGTGTAAAAAATTACATAGCAGTTGTTAATGAACACAAGAAGTGTATTCAGGTTGGCTAAATAGTTGGAGCATAGTGTGTAACCAAGACACTGCCAAATGCTAACAAATGCAGAAAGGTTCAGAGATGCATAGTTTGGTATTATTGCAAAGTAACAGTTCCCAGACTTTCTGAACCAAAAAACCACTGTGAATGTCTCCATTTTTTCCAAAGACAAGATGTAGTTTTACCATAAAACTTTAAAAATTCACTGAAGATGATACAAGTGACAATACAGTTCTAGATTTCACAGCTAAGGTGTGTCTGCCTGGCTTCAAGGCCTACGAATTATCTGAGGAATGCTTTGACAACCACTGATTAAAACTATTCAGAAACAACTCAAGTTTGACACATTGGATGTATTCAAGCAGAAGGAAGGACTGAGTAATCAACATGAGAGATGCTCTTAGCAGACATATGCTTGATGTGTTTTATATACTTGCTGAAGAGGAAATTCAGGATGCAGCACAATGTTTGAGGAAAGAGTAGTGGAAAAGTATTTGGAATATGCAGTTGAAGAAAAAGGTACCATAAGTGTGTAATACTAAAAAGAGTGAAGCTGAAAGATACCACTGAGTCTGAAAAAATAAATCCTTGCATATATAGGTATATATGCAAGGATTCTCATCATAGACTGATTGATAAGTTTATGAATTTCATTACTGTGAAAAGTAGCACAGCACAGACCACCTGAAAGAAATGTGGAAGGTACCTGCTGCCAGTCTGAATTAATCAGTATGTATTTCTGTGTTTTCAAGTCTAGCTAGCACAGGCAAATAACTTCTAACAAATGTCTGTTATTATGCTGTCAGTCATTCTCTTATGTGTCTAATGTTTTTCTGCCTTCAATATCTGATGCCATGATTCAAAACCACACTGTGAGCACATGTTCAAATTTAAGTTTATGTCCAACTGACTTAAGCACATGCTAATGTCTTCTGCTGTAGAAAGACTTCTTTATTCAAACATAATTTTTGGAAAGTCGGTAGTGTGAAAGTTTACTTTAACTGTGGTACTTTGATTTTTTGTCCAGGTCCAGAAGAATTTAAATCCAGAAAAGATTGAGCATGAAATGATGGATAAACTGCCTCTTACAGAACTTATCCATTTCACCCCTCTTTCAACTGAAAACAACACTAAACGCTTGGCCAGACTTCACGAGCTCATGCATTATTGTACTAGTGGTAAAAGGATTTTCATTGATATAATTTCCATTCTTTTTATTTTATTTTAAGAGGTTGATGATCCTCTTAAATAGCAGGAATTTTGGGACAAGATTTTTAAGTTGCCAAAAAAACCTTTGCAGAATTTCCCATTTTCACATTCTTGCATATAAATAATTATAGCCTACTATACAATTTAACCCTAACTTCAGACCTCAGTTTCATGGTTAATGGGAATGGCTGTAGGAGTGTTAAATGCTGCATAACTAAGAGCTGGAAGTATCTTAGAACTACTTTGTTTATTTATATTTGCAAACATACAAACACTTACTAATTCTGAGGAGAAAAATAGATGTAAAAATTGCAATTTTGCTTCTAGGGTGTAGAATGCATTTTGAGAGACACTGATGTAAACTGTGTTTATTTATCAACACCCTTTTGGAGGTAAAGCACATGTATCTTAGGTAGACAACTTTTGTAGAACAATACATGGCTTTCAGAATGTATTCTGTGTAAGCTGTTGGTGTTAATAATGAAACTACTTTGTAACAGTCCCTTTATCAAACCAAGAATACATTCAGTTCTCCAACCATAATCACTTCTGCAGTTACCTTTTCTTGGAGTGTGCTTGTCGCCGTGGCATACACTGGGAAACAATCCCAAAGACTATGTAAATACTCTTAGGTAGTATCAAAAGTCTGCTCTAGGTTATTAAGAAATATAAACATCCAAATCCCTTTGGTTACATTTATGTCATCATGTAAGGCACAGGATTGGAAGGTACTTTCCCAGCTCCTTCATCCTGAAGTCCCTTGTGATGGATTAATTTACACTTCGCTGTGTTGTTTCTAGTTGTTGGTCTGTTCATTTTGGACAGTAAGCCATTTAAGTATTCAGTGTTGCTTTAGTCTTCCACCAGATGGGTATTGAATTTGATGGTCTTCGCTGGGCCATATATATATGCTATACTGCCAGACTCTCCCAGCTGGTAACTTAGCTAGCAAAGCCTTTGCTTTTATCAAAGAAGATGGTTAATTTGAACAGAAGATGAGAGATCCAACAGTCTCAAGATATACAACGTGTTTAGGTGCTCAACCACCCTAAAGAGAAAACATTTCAAACTGAAGATATTTTTTATGTGACTTGAGCATTGTACTACCTGTCTTAAACTTCAGTCCGTGGCATGATTATCATTGTTATATGGACACCAATGCATGCAAGCAAAAATAGGATTTATTATTGTCTTTGCATCTTGCATACTTCTGTTTAAATTATGTGTAAAATTCTGTCTGAAGAGGAAAAAAAATTGATACTTGTTTAAGAAGTTACAGATAATGGAAACATTTCATGAACTGAAAATAACTAGTTGCTAACTGGTCTGATAAAGTCTACTCGGTATTTTAAAATCAACATCATTTATATAAAGTTAATGAGCCAGAAGGTATTCAGATGTAGGAACCACTTCATTTAAGATGGATTAATACTTAGGCATATCATTTTGCAATTTGGAAGCATTCAACTTTGAATGCAGTGTAAAATGTAGCCCACATAAGTTGATCCAGTACCGTTAAGGAAATTGCTGTTGGCTTTTGCAGAGTTGCCAAGAACAATACACTTAAATAGTCCTGTATTTATTTTCTGCTGAGCTGTAAGGACATTTTCAGTTAATGATTGTAATTCTTTTTTAGAACTTCTGAGTTGTGCTGAGGTAGAAAGAGCCTTCAGAGTGTTTACTTTTGAAAGCCTGAAGCTGACTGAGCTGAGTGACTCTGGTTTCCTGGAGAGCTCTGGATCTAGGGTTGGAGGTGATTCTGAAGTGTCTTATATCCCTTGGGATAATCCAGCCATGTTTGCAAGACAGCTGAGACAACTCTTCCTTATGGAAAAGAAGCTTAATGGGAAACCTCCAAGCAGCTCTGGTAAAAAGCTTTCTGTTTACATTACTCGTGAAGAATTTGAGTCCACTATTTGTCTTACCATATCATTTGCTATTGCAGGGATGTGATTTTTCTTCCTTGTACAAGTCAACAAATTTTCAAGTATTGTATAGCCTGAACATTGAGTAACTCTGTAGGAATACTAGAATAAAGACAAAAGCTATTTTGTTGTACAGCATTAACAGTTGTAGATGATGCAGAGTGAATTTTCTGAAGTTCTACATTTTCTCCTGCAGATTCTAACATAATGAAAAGTTGTTGGCCTGGTTAAAGGAGATGTGTTGGCCAAAACGCAACATTATAAACAAGTGATTATTTTTTTCAGGAGGCAAGAAAAGTAGAAATTAGGTCAGTTTAAGCAACTATACCTTTAGGTTCATGATCATGGAATCATAGAATCATTGTTTAGGTTGGCAGGGACCTCCAAAGGTCGTCTATCCTGTCACCCCTGCAATAAGCAGGGACATTTTCAACCAGCTCAGGTTTCTCAGAGTCCAATCTGGCCTCCAATGCTTCCAGGGGAGGAACATCCACCACCTTTCTGGGAAACCTGTTCCAGTGTTTCACCACCCTCATTATAAAAAATTCTTTCTTATATCTGAATCTATTATATTATTTATCTATTCTATTCTATATCTAGAATCTATCTATTTCTTAGTCTGAATCTATTCTCCTTTCCTTTAAAACCATTACTCCTTATCTTATGACTACAAGTCCGACTAGAAAGTCTCTCCCAAGGCCGCAGAAAGAGGAGCTTCCCGGAGCCTTCTCTTCTGCAGGCTGAACTCTCTGAGCCTGTCTTCACAAGAGAGGTTCTCCATCCCTCTGATGCCTTCATTGGCCCTACTCTGGACCCACTTCAACAGATCCATGTGTTCCCTGTGCTGAGGACCCCAGAGCTGGATGCAGTACTTTGTGATGTTGTCCATACTTTCCTAATACAGATGCCTAAGCAAGCAGATTAGATGGGATCCTTTCCTTAGAAGGTTGGAGCAGGCAAAAATGAATGCTGTTTATCTGCTTTTCTTCCAAATCTTGGGAACATTTTTGGGTGTTAGTTTCTTTTGCTTTTATACTAGTCATGGTATTAAATATTGTAGTTACAAGCATAACAACATTTCAGCACTTCTGCAGCACAAAAGCAAATGCCAGGAAGATAAAACATTTGCTTTCAGGTTTCTTCAATCTTCTAAAGGCAGTCAGTGAGCAGGAGTAATTTCCAAGAGAAGCAGAGCCTAAAGATGTATGTCTGGAAGCTGAGCTCATTATAAGGCACTTACAAGCAAATACTTTGTGTTATCTTTTCCACCTGAAAGAGTAATTTTCTTGTACATGTGAACTTTGATCAAATGCTAGTGACCTCTGCCCTAACTTAGGGAATAAAGAATTCTGTTAAAAGGAAATTATTTTTAAAAAATTAAGGGAATGTAGAAGTTAAAGTCTTCATGTGGTGCTCTTCATAGCAGGTGCTCATTGTAACAATGGAATGACTGGTCAGATCCTCAGGAGAAGCAATATTCTGTCAGTAGCGTATGGATCTCTATCAACCAAATTAATTTAAACTTCAAAATTTGCATTTGTCAAAAATGTGTGAAAATATCAAAGCAATTGATTTTGCCTTTTATTTTAATGTCATCTGTGCAAAGGACTGCTTGTTAAAGTATGAAGAAAAATGGTTCTTTGTTTATGAATCTGGAGGATACTTCTGAGAGTATTTTTAGTGGGCCAGGATGGGCCAGATAGAAAGGATGATTTGAGTGGGTTTTATGACGTGTTCTTTTTTCTTTTTCTTTTTTTTAAGATTTTATTTAATTATCTGGCACTTGTTCTTACTGGATTTTGATGTGCTCTTTTAGTAACGAAGCGTAGCAGAGCTGTTCATGAATTTATAGGACAAGTGTGATGAAAGGAAGCTTCAAATTGATGTTGATCTCATCTGGGAGACTAGGGAAACTGCATTTCTCCAACCTTAGTAGGGCTGAAGTGTCTGGAACAATTCTCTAAATTCTGCTTTCAATTTCCAGAGTATTCAGAAATAAGTGATGAAGATGAAGAAGATGAAGAAGATGGTCTGGTTGATCCTCTTTTGAACGAAGAATTGGATCTTCCTGCTTCTCATATGGCAAGTGTGAGAAATGCAGTCAACTAGGCTTTACATGGGACAACAGAAGATACTGCTCAATGCCAGGACATGTTACTGGGGATTCCTTTGCAATGCTGCATGCAAATGTTAATTTTGTGATGTTTGGCAAATACTGACATAACTTTTAAGCACTGTGAAATCACTTTCTTTGAATTCCAAGGTGACGGATTTCAATGAAACTGCTGCTGCTAATTCTGTGCTGGTTTTGCTGAATACCAGGGGTCAAATACAAACATGGAAGTTTAAAAGAAATCGTCAGATTGTGTCACACTAGTAAACTGTGTAGTTTGGCATGTTCAGAATCACCTGTCTGCCACACATCCCACAATAAACACAGCAATTTTAAGATTACACCACAAGACATGTTTGAATACTCATAATTGCTTACAGAACTCAAAAATATATAAGCTAATAATAAAAGTATTTAGATTATTTTGTCATAAAATGTCCAAAGCCAAAACCCCTTGTGAGTGACTGTATTTCTTATTAAACAGTGCCATATGGGTCTGCACATATGCATCATTATGCAGTTAACTGTCATGCAACATGGAGTGCTGTTTATTAATCCAACAAGATTACACTCAATTTAATACAACTGATGCTGAAATGTTAATATTCATTATTTTGGTTTGTTTTATTTTGAGGTGAGTCCGGAAAACTATGGTCTAGAACAAAGTTTAGAAGAAATAAAAAAGACACAGAGGCGTTGCTTGACAGACTGGAGTTTGGAAGAGCATTTTCAACCACGTGTTCTTCATCAGGTATCTGTGAGCTGACAATCTCATACATACAGTCACCTCTCAGAACGCTATGTAAAGTATTAGTTGTGGAGTTCAGGGTGTTTTTCTGCTAGATAGTTGATTCAGTTTTATCTCTTTCATATTTACCAAAATTCATTGTGCTTTAGCTGCTTTCCAGTTCTTTATGTGAAATTCAGTTTGTAATGGGTTTTTATTTCCTGCTTTGGCCAAACTGGAGCTGTCCTATTTGGCAGCAAGTCTCTTAACTAACAGTGTGGTGGAGACAAAACCACCTTGCCCTTAGGCGTGATCCTCTGGCAGTTTTGGAACTCAGTGCAGCATATGTGAAAACATACTTTGCAAATGCCTGTGCAGTGTATGTTTTATGGGCAAACAGAAAATTTGGTTGTTACAGTACTTCACCCTTTAAGGGCTGAAAGCATCATTTGTAGAAATCTTGCAGGCTGAAAACTAAAACTTACCTTGCAGAAAGACCAAAATGTGAAAGATAAGTTCAAGTGTAGTTGGCTTGAATTGGGAGGCATCCTCTTGGGAGGAGTAGGTTGTTAGTTCCTGTGCTGCCTTGAGCTTCATGGGCTGCAATCCTTATTTGATCCTGACACATGCTGTACATGGATGAAGGAAGTGCTGCTTGGACTTGCAGCACGACATTAGTGGGACAATTTTAAAGTCCGGTCATGGATTTCGCTACATGGGGAATCCCTTTGTATGCAACATAAATAGCTAATACTACTTCAACTATCAATAGTTACTGAGTCTAGTAAAAAGATACTGATGGAAAATAGAAGTAGTAGAAAATAGCATTCTATTGCAACAGGAAATAACCTTTTGTAAGAAAAGTCTTGGCAGTCAGGTGAAGTCCCAGATGGCTGGATAAAGGGAAACATTGTACACATCTTTAAAAAAGAAAGAAAGGAGGACCCTGGGATCTACCAACGTAATCAGCCTCACTTCTGTTCCTGGGAAGATCATGGAACAGATTCTTCTAGAAGCTCCAGTTGCATTGTTCTGAAAAATAATAGTTTAAAAGAAGGCTTTCTTCTGTCTATTGCTGTAAAATAAGTTTCAACCTGCCGGTAATGTAAATATTGAAAACGAGATGGAGCAGAGTGGATGAAAACGAGATGGAGCAGAGCAGAGTGGAATAATAAAGATCACAGTAAATGTCAGAGATGTGCAGGTCACAGTATAGCAAATTGAATACCAATTAAACTCAACTGAGATAAAAAAAAATTAAATTAGTTTTCTTTTATCTGGTATATGATAATTCTGGTTTTATTTACTATTTATTTAAGTATTTTATTTTTTAAACTTGTTTAACTGTTTATTTAATAATTTATTTGGTTTTTATGTAGCTGAACTTTCTCATTCATGGTCAGTCAGAAGGTGGAGCATAGTTGGTATCTCTTCTCAACATGAATAGCAGTGCAGTTTCAATTTCCACCTACCTGAACAATTCAGGTTGCTGGAATCCAAATGCTTTGAGTGCATCTTGCAGGAGTGGGGAGTTCTGGAGCACCTGTTGCCCAAAGCTGTGCTGTGTAGCCTCTGCACACATGCTGCTGTCTGCAGGGAGGATGTACTTCTATTTCTTTCCTTTTCAGGTTCTTCATACAGCATCCCAAGAATATAGATGCATTGATTCCTTTTATCATACCCAAGATAACTCTTTACTAATGATTTTTCACAATCCTATGAATCGATATCGTCTGTGCCAAGATACTTGGGATATTGCCCTGCACTCTGATGTTGGATTCAGGTAATTGATTTTATCTTCCCTGTCTCATTCACAGTCATTTTCCATTAAAGCCTCCATGGGTGTGCTTAGGACAAAGCTTTGAAATTAAGATATGGCTGTGTGACATATTTATGAGAAAGCAAGTTGTGCAGGTCAAAAGCAGTGCTGTATGAAAAGAATTCTGTTGAACTTTTCTGAGTGAGAACAATGCAGTATGTAGCTCCTTATCACCAAATATAGAAATGTAAATAATGCACACAAACATACAAAACCATATTAGGAATGCCACATCAAGAAAATTGTACTGGGGACATTTTAGGTGAAGGATGTTAAAAAAAAAGATCTAAGTATATGCTTCACCGTGTTTTTCAACTATATATACATAAATGTAGTGATTCAGTGGGAAAACTTTTTTGAGAAAAGTTCAAAACCCTTTGTTAATATTAGATTTTTTTTTTCACAGAATAACACATTCTTCTTAATTCCTTGTCACTATCTGCTCACCAGTTAGAGGCGTGCAAGTGGTTGATATGTCCACTATTATCTCTTTTGTTAGTGGACCTATTTATTTTGGAATACATTTTTGCACTGAAGCAGTGATATAAATGTTGCTGTAGATCCAACTGCTATTCCAAATAATTGACTGAAAATAGAGTAAGTGTCCATGTAATGATACGTGTAAATTTTTAAATGCCATGGAGAGACAGCTGAGCTATCTTTAATTATGTCGCTCTGGTGCTCTATGGATTAATTCGATTTATAAAATAGAATTTCAAGCAAATTATCCAGTATAAAAACACCTTCTCCCCCACCATTTGTCTGTGTCCCTTTCTAAGTGTAGCGCCTCGTTTATCAGACTGTGGGAATTTTTTATAGTAAACTTTTGTTGGCACCTATATATGTGAACAGGTTTGAATACTAAATAGGCAAAATGTGCCTTCCTGAAACTGTATTTTGTATTGTATTTTGTATATTTGCTCGCAGTCAAGGAACTCTGTGCAGGTACATCTCAGCTTTTCAGGCACTTGGAATTAAATTATTTGCCATGAAAAGAGGCTGTTGTGATTAGCAGTGACTAGGACCAGAGCCACAACAGATTTACCAGCAGAAATTCAAAGTTCCTTGGAAAAAATGCTGGCGTGTTTGTGTTTTGTTGGGCAGATCCACTAAATGTCTGGTCAGTGGTTTTGCATTTATATAGCAACTAAAATCTTCCCCAAAAGATAAGTGAAAGATGTTATGTTCAAGTAAAGCTGGGTCTTGCATTCATATAGACCCAAGCAGAAAGTCAGTGGTCTCAAGGTTTGTTACACAGAAGTCTGTTGGTACCCAGAGCTCTTCACTCTGCCAGCCATTCTTACACTTTTTTTTGGACACTGGACTTCAAAAGCCTAATTCAAGTTTCTTAAACATAAACAGTTGATGCCAGTTTAGCTGCCTGGTGTGTTTGAGTTGTCTGGGCAGGGTTGACACATATGACATGAGACCCATGGGAAACACTTTTGGAACAAACACCAGAGAGCAGGTCACACACCCCAGTGCATCTAACATGTCACCTGGTGTTTGCATACAGAGTAACACCTCATCCCAAAAGCATATTGGAACTGTAGAAACAGGGAGGTAGCAAACTTCCTCAGGAAGCATTTCTCCCTGAAACAACAGCTGTTCATCTGTGGGGTTGTAGAACTACAGATTGGCTGGTCACCTTGAAAGGGCATTCACTGAAATAGTACAAGACCAACTGAGAAATGGGAAAAGCTCTTGATACCTGCAAAAGAAAAGTTGCTGATTTTGCAACCAAAGGAGAAATGATGCATTTTATCTGATAGATGTGTTATAATTTAGTTGAGGATTAAATAATTGTGTGCTTTCTCCTTCTTACTCTTCCATATCCACTGGAAACAAGGTTTAGACGTTAATGATAGCTTCTGCTTGGGGCACGCCTTCTTTGTCCAGTGACATTTCAGCAGGTTCTGTTTCAAAGCAACAAGGATTTCCTAAAGAAAATGGCATGAACGCTGACAAGACGCTTTGGCTTTGCTCTTGTTTCCTAGACATATTCAACATCACTGCTATATATGCTACTTAGAATTTTCGAAGAGCTATAGGTCCTCTTTTGCTTCTGTTACGTGGCATTGGTACCTGCCT
This sequence comes from Ifrita kowaldi, assembly GCA_013398055.1. Lineage (NCBI taxonomy): Eukaryota > Metazoa > Chordata > Aves > Passeriformes > Cinclosomatidae > Ifrita > Ifrita kowaldi. The sequence continues at coordinate 34,300 of VZRS01001270.1, forward strand.
ATACTCTGCAAAATAATCAGCACATTTTCAGACCTTATTCAGCCTTATTGCTAAAGATCATTTCAGATTTCTAGACAAAGTATCATAAATTTTTGCTAGTGTGTGTTTCCAAGCAACGTAACACTTCTGTGGAAGACACTCATTAAATACCTGGAGTGCTTCAAGCTGTTGCCTGCAATTAGCTTCCAGATCCTGCTGAGTTGCCAGAAACGGGCACAAACTCTACTTATTAATTAAGAGGTATATTACTTGGTTTTACCTTTGTATGAAATAACTGACTCCTGATGAGTTTAGTAACAATTTATTGATTAATATTTTATTTAAATTACTATCATTCTAATTTTTGGTGTCTTTATCTTTAAGAATCACACTTTCATCACAGAAGAGTTGCAAATGCACAGCAGATGTGGTGCTTGACCATCTCTCTGATAGGAGTTCTTTGTCTACGTTTACTTGTTACTACTTGTTACTTCTTTATTGTGACATCTTATAGACCACAAACCATCTTTGCAGGGTTGTTTCGTAGTTGCTGTCTGGAATATCATTCTGTTATCTGACAATCACAGAATAATTGCATTTTAATTACAGTGAGTCCTGTTACACCAAATTCTCATGCAAAGAGAAAATTAAATTTCTGACATTGCAGAAGCTTTTGTTCCTGGACATCCCAGTAGCCTTCCTTCTTCCTTATGGATATCAGGTCCTGTAGTTCATGTAGAACATCCAAAACTTCAGGAATTATACTGTTTAAAGGGTAGGCTGCAGGAGACTGTGTGGGAAATCTAATGATGCTACTGAGTGAGGGAGTCCAAAGGCATGGACACATGTACCTGCAGTGATAACTGTGTATATAAAACATTTTAACTCTGGTTAAAATAAGGATAAGTGGCCACTCTATCAGGAAGCCAAATGAATTCAGGCATTATCAAAACTATTATTTTGCTCAAAGTTAATCTTAATGACATTTGTTTACAGTTTCATAGTAAACACATTACACAAGTTACTGGAAAAGAGTAATCCTTTCTGAGAAATGCTTCTGAGTCAGACATTGGCAGTAGTGACATCAGAATACATATTAATAGAATGTGTATTTTAGACTTTGAATGACTGTTTCATTGGCCTAAAATATTTTCCACACGAATAATCTCTTTTTTATTTATAACATATATTCATCTTCAAGTTATTCCAGTACTGGCAACTCTATGTTCCAGACTAGTTTTGCCTTTTGTTTTCAACACCATAGGTTTTTATAGCTTGTACACTTTTCTTCAGATACAAGCAGAATAACCTTCTCCCTACTGAGTGTATATATGCTCAACATGCAAGTTTCCCAATGCAGACTCCACCTACATTGCCCAAGTGGGAGAGACTTGTGTATCTTGAAGCTGTACATGAACTGTATACTCCAGCCTGTGTACATGGCCTGCATATTAAATCTCTTGGACATACTGCTGCAATAAGAACTTTAAAACCCTCATGAGGTCAAGAATTGATTGTATTATCTACATGTTCATGCCCAAAAGCCTCTACTCCCTATAGAGTTTTTGAATACAATTGAATCATCTTGAACTTGTAAATACAAAATATCGTGAAGACACAGCAACCGAATCTGATGCAATCTTTGAAAGCTCCTCTTAATTTTGCATATAGGAAGAATTTTACTTTAAAGAATTGTGGTAACAGTCTGAATGAGGGATTGAGTGGCAACTGCATATAAGATTCCCAGGCTTCCTCCTTTCTTGAAAGCAGTTGTTTAGAGTGAGCTACTTTAGCAGTCATTTCAGACACCTTTGGAAAATGAGACACTGCAACTGCAGTTGCCAACTGCAAACTCTGGAGAGAGAAGAATGGAGAAGAACTCTAGTTCTTCATTCAGTTCTCACTTCAGTTTAATTGTTAATTGTGAGTATTCTTAATTTATGCCAGGGTATGGTACACTGATACTCTAATCTGGATTTGGATGACAATTTCCTAACACCTTTTTTGCCACACCTGTAAAGAAGAGCTTGACATTACATACAATAACACTTCAGTTTCTGAACAAACAAATGAAGCATGTTCTAAAAATCAACATCAATCAAGAGCAACTAAGAAAATAACTTATTCAGTGGTAAAACAGTGCGGATGAGAACGAGTCTGAACCTTTTTGAAACTGAATGTCTTGAAGTTTTCTGATTTCCTGGATTTTTCTTTCGGTACAGGTTTTCTTTGCCAGACAAGTTTCGTATGTCTCTTTGCAGAAAGGATAACCAAAATTCCAAGTATAACATATGCTAAGTAAATACCAGCTCAGCAAACGTACCAGTTCCTGTAAAAACTGAGAGAAACCGTGTCAAATACAAGCCTTGTGGCAAAGATTGTAGAAAAATACTTGTATAAGAAACGGAAGAGAAGCCAAGTGATCTTGTTTGACCTGAAATCATATTAGTGAAAACTGTATTATGTTAAATAGAGGGATATTCTGCTTTTCAGGAGCTATCTTGAGGTGGTGGCCAACTCAATTGCAGACTGGGTGAAAGAGGAAGAAGAAAAATACCAGAAAGAGAAAATGGGTAAGGAAATAGTCTTTTAAATTGGAAAAAGCCATTGCAGAGGGCCCTCTTGGACTGTTTGCCTGTGTTGTCAAAAAAACTGACTTTAGTAAGAAAGCCAAAAGTGGGCATCTTTTTGTTGTATTCTAGGAAATTAGGTTTTCACTCTAAGTGCTGAAACACAAATTTGTTCAGAGCAGAATTGGATATGGTTTTTTATAGGATGACCTTGTTTTGACCTCTACCTAGGCATAAATCTGGTTTGGAATTAATTAAATGTATATATTTATATATTCTTCATCTTTCTCTGTTCTGAAAACCGAGACCTTTAGTATGAATTTACATTTTCAGTAGCTGTGTTTATCTAATGAGATTAAGGATTACGTATAAATATGAATCTGTTCCGATGACTGAACATATGAAGAGGTGAGCAGTAGTTAAAGTTGGCATCATGGTTAAGGAAAATTCCTTTTTAAAGGGCAAGATACAAGCTGGAAGTCAGAAGCTGTGGGCTAGAGGCTAAAACTGGAAACTTGAGTTGACAAGACTGCAGACCAAACTTGAATTACAAGCAACATTTTGGGTGGTGAAAATTGTAAGCAGTTCATACAGCAACTGTTCAGCAGGCAGCAGAATCTGAAAACTCCTATTGACAAAAAATAACTTTTGTCAAAATTGTCTACTTCTGTATTTAAATGTATTAACAATGATTTGCTTATGTTTAACCTTTGCTTTTTCACCTTTTTTGAGAATGCACTTTGAAACCTCCCAGGACTAGCAGTTAGCATTTACAAAAATAGAAACGCTCCTCCTCAACCCAGTTAACACCTCTGATTATAGTTTGAAAACTAAAAGTACAGTTATGACTACTAAATCATAATTTGTACATATCTAGCTGTCACAGGAGCTAGACTGAATCTTGCCCATGTGGTGCTTCATGACAGATATGATTCATAGAGTAGTTCACTTGCTGAAAGGACATAATCACCTCTAGCTGGAACATGCAGATGGGCAACAGTGTCCTTAGGTGTTTTCAATTTCACTGACACTGCAATTTCTAATTTATCATACAAAGTATTTTAACTAGAATTTTCTGATAGCCTACTTTAAATTATCTTTACTAGGGTAGATATGGGGTATCCAAGCATAGTATAGAATTTCACTCACAGAAGATACTCTTTTTGTAAGTCATAAATGCTGTAAAGCCATATTAGTAAACAAGGGATATGGTGAATGTTTCTTTAGTGAAGGTTTGAATGTTCAGATAGCATTTATTTGGGGTTTTTTATCCTGAAAGGTTGAAATATCTATGACTCTGGTATTGAGCTTGTTCTGGCTCAGTTAAAAAACAAACAAACAAGCAGACAAATTGCTGGAGCAAAGCCTTCAACAGCAAGAAGCATCTGTTGATATATTGTTTAGTGTATTTGGTCCCCAGTTATGAAAATCAAACAATATTCATAGTTAGGTAAGTTTCTTCTAACCTAAACAGACTTTCTATTTTATTTCTAAAAATATTTAAGGTTTGCTTTATTGTACTGTTATGCTTTTAATATTTTTAAAGATACATTTTTATTTACTTGCTCATCTATTTTTTCCCATTTTTTTAAATTATTCCATTTTCCTATATTTATAACTTTGCTTATTCTCCCTTTCCCTTTTCAAAGGCATCATATCCGGATCCGAGAATGTAACAGAGTCTCAATCCAAGAATGAAGAATGTCTCATTATCAGAGAAGGTTCTCTAAAGGTGAGGCAAAAATATATATCTTTTGAAATGGACTAACTAGCACTGCTTTCTTCAGAAGGCAAGCCTTTGTTCCTACGTTGGCTTGGCTGAGTCATCTTATTTTTTCTGCTTTTTGTTATTTTCTGTGTATGTTATTTTCTTTAATTTATTCCTTATTGATTGTGAGTTATGTTATGTTGTTTTCTTGAGGGAAGACTATTTGGAGTTAGACTAGGCATTCCAAAGCAATTTATAGTTGCAATACTAGGAAATGAAAGTTATGGATAATATCCTACTATTTACTGACATTTTCTGATTGTAAAGGTATGAAAAGATGAGATCCAGATTCATGGAAGTACTTGTTTATCCAACTCTACTTTCACTATCTACAGCTCTTTGAAATTATGGCATGTAAATATAGTACCTCAGAGTTCCCTGATGTCAGAGAATCCCATTTTATAGATTTAGTCCATGACCAGTCACTACAGATTAATTGACTTGCCCAGGTTTACACAGTAAGTTTCTGGCTGAGGTAGGAATTAAGCACACAGTCATTTAGGTCTTAGCATTGACACTATCCATTAATATGCACAAATCTAGCTTTATTGATGTTGCACTCACCTGCTTTTTTTTGACTCCTCACAGACATAGCATGTCTCATCTTTCTCACAGTGTGTAATGCTGTGCAATTCAAGTCCTGATATGGAATGTAGATAGGAAATGGTGTTAAGTGTCACAGCTCAAGAGAGGCTAACACCTGACTTGTAACTCTCAATGCTTGCCATTTCTCCCCCAGATATGCTTCTGCTTTGGTATGTTTAGACTACAAAGTGCTACAAAACCCTAAATACTCCAGAAAATCTCAAATGTCTTCCTGATGCAAGCTGATAACTTTGGCATTGATACCTCATTCCTCTTTCTGTAAAAAATTTGAATTGTTTTGTCTCACAGTTGCATTCGGGGAATAAACTAGTACCAGTGATGCATTGTGGTTTGGTGGTAAATGTTGTGGGAAAGTATACAACAAAGTCATTCTCCTATGACTGATTGTGTAAGATATTAATAATCACCTGATTCATCTCCTGTGGTCAACAATGGCTGCTGCTGTAGATTGAATGAATCAGTAATTTTATCCAAAACTTGGTGTGTAATATTGTAAGACTTTGGCACATTTGGAAACATGTCTTAGCTTAGAACTTTGATTCCTTTGGTTTTGTTTGCTTCTACTCTTTTCAGCATGCACATATGAAATATCTTGTAGTAAAGATAAATGAAGTCTGTTTAATTCCTAATGTTGAATGTAGGCTTGGAAGATGGCACAGGACCGACTACGAGAGGAAGAACAGAAACAAAAGGAAGAAAAACAGGAAAAGGAAGAATATTTGAAAAGTCAGAAGAAAGGACAGGAGATAAAAGATAAAGAAAGTAAAGATTCCAGCAAAAAGCCTTCCGAAGAGAAGTCTCAAAATGAGTCAGCAAAAGCCTCTGAACTTGAGGAGAATCATAGCATTCCAGACCCATGTTCTGGGAAAGTTTATAAGGTAAGGAGTTGTATTATTACACCACACTAGAAAAGTGCTAACTATATATAGAGTCAAGCTTACAGCAAAGCTATTATCTATTGTGAAATTTGAGTTCAGAGCAAATTAAGCCTAATTGGGTCTGGTTACCTCTGTTGTTTTACCAGCAGATCCTTTTCTGAAAGTTTTGAAAAGTAGTTTTTGATGTTCAAGATTACCCTACACCAGATGATTTGATTTTATTTTTTAGTGTAATATGACATGAACACAAGCATAAGTTGACCATGTAGTGATTTTTGTGGGAGAGGATAGGAAATGGGAACATAAGAACTTGTCCCACCTTCCATATTAGGGGACTGCTAGGCCTAGTTGAAGTTTTGACTGTCCACACTGGAAATCACTGTTTCTTACATTTCCTCTTTCCAAGTCCATGTTCTTGAAGTGCCCTAATCTGAAATACGGACTTTTCCCGTATTTCAGAAAGTAACTCCGTTGGCATGTGTACAACAGGAAACGTGGAGAGCTCAGCTCACTGTTGAAGATTAAGGCACATGAAATCTAAACTGTAATTGTGCTTCATGTCCCTAGCAATCCCAGGAGCTCATGTCTAGACAGTTCAATGGAGACAGCGGCTCCCCTTTTTCTGCCGGTTGCACAAACAGAGGGAGCTCTTCACTAGTTTTGTTCAGTTTTTCAGCAGTTTGCACTGCCTTATATTTGCAGAGTCTGTCTTACATCCAAAGCTTGCATATAATCAGTATAATTTAGTCTAAATTTGCTTAAGTACAGACTTCAGACTCAGAAATAGATGACATTTCAGTCTGAACTTATTTGAGTACACTCACGTAATTTTTGCCATCTTGTGGTACTTTGGAAGGCGTAGCAATCTAATTAGATTTACAGTATCTGAAGTCCAAAACCTAGAAAGGTGAATCTTTACCTGCCCTTTATGCGATCCCATGGTGTTGTAAATTGTCTCTTTGTATTTGATCAGAACTTTTCTTTCTCTCACACTGTATGTTAACCCACCAGTCTACTTGCTGCTCTTCAGCTTCCGTGATGGTTTTCACATGTAACAAGTTACTTCAGTTAACAACTGAGAAATTATTTGGATATGACAGTAGCATACTAGGTATTTGCTCGAGTTTCTATTACATTAGTTAAATATCTAAGCAAAAGATGCTGAGCAGGACAGTGCGATCCTGATGGTCTGTCTTTCATTTGCCTCTTTCATGGGTTCTGCCTTTCTCATTTACAGATAATTTAAAACTTGTTTCTTCCAGTTTCATGGCTACAATACAGGGGAGAAAGTCATTCAAGTATCAGGAACCAATCAATACCTTTTCCCATCTGACGGAGGACAGATTCAAGTAGAGAAGATAGAGTTTGTAAAAAGTGAGTCTTTATTTCTTTATGCTTTGCTTTGACTCAGTACTAACTGATGGGATAGTTTCTTAATCCATAAATGCTTTTTCATATCTCAGCAGTAAAAATTCAGTTAAAGAAATTCCATATTAGCCTCTATCACTACTAATCTTTACATTTACCTGTAATATGTTACCAATTGATAAATGAAGTACCAAAAAACTAGAAATGCAGAAAACTCAGTTCATGTTTATTCGTTCAATGGCAACTGATGCGTGATATTTCAAGAATGTTCAAATTATTTTTCCAGTCAAATGCAATCATTATATCTAAGCAACAGATTCTTCTGCAGCCTCTCAGATCTAATTATCAGGAAGGTTTTGAATATTTAGTCTAAACTCAGATAACCTTTATTTTGCTGCCTTGGTCTTCTACTACGTGATTCAGTCGAGTTATAAGCAGTTGTCTTTTTCTGAGTGCTTTAAAGTTGCAGGTGCAGGGTTTATTTGGGTGCAAATACGTTCTGAAGCCTTGTGGGAGCAATTATAGTATTCCATTGCTTTACAGGTCCAACTTTGATAAAGGTGAAAGTAATAAAAGACAACCACAATTTCTTCATTCATATCACTGACCCCAAGAAAAACTTTAAAGAAGCTGAAGAACAAGAAATTAATGAAGAACAGGAAATTAGATCAGGTCAGTGGATCGATGTCACTGATATAAAGAATTAATAGTTTAAAATATTTAATAATTGGATGCAAAACTTATCAACTAACAGAAAATAAATTGTTACTAATGGCAGAGAGTAAGAAAAGTCAGTGTTCCATAAAGAAAAAATCCAGTTGGCTGACTTAAGCCCTGTATAGAGAGATCTTAGCAAGATGTAGAAGCACAGTGCAGGTCAGCATGTGCAAACCAGTCTCTTTTCCGAAGCAAGGAAATCTGTGAAGAGTTACCATTCTTTAAGAAAATAATTTTCTTCTTTCGTGGAGGACTCATTCAGATCTTAAAGTGGCCTGAGAAAGCCTAAGAAGATGAAAACTGAATCCTGTCCATTGTGACCAAAGTAAATACCTGCCCTTGAAAGGGAAGATTTCCCCTTTTGAAGTGGACCTCATTTTGTGAGTCAGATGACCATAGCATTAGTGCCTCCTCAAGACCTTTGCTGTGAAAAAAGATCTTTCTGCAGTCCAGCAGCTTCTATTGTTGGTTGACGTATTGTTAACAGTCAGAAAGCATTGAATCCAAATCCTTTCTGAACCCAGGTGAGAGCGTTTCCAAGAAGGAAGCCAGCTTGTAATAGTTTGTGTATATGTTTGCCAAAAGTATTATGGAATTGCTGTCACCAATTTGAGGAGTAAAAGAAGATAACTTAGACATATTAGCTCTTTTAATCTTCATCAGTGTTAGAAAGCATACTGCTCTTGCTTCTCCCCTTGGCTTCAGCAGCCACCAGCGATGTAATTGTAGGTTGTCTGAATAGAAAATTTGCATCCCTTTCACACATGAGATTTTTTTTGTCTGCACTTCTGAAAGCTGACCTGTGTCATTCTGGGGTCTGCCAGACAGTACTGGCAATCACCAGTGTGTGAGTATCTGAGACTAGTTGTATTCACTGGGCACAAGTGAGAGGCTTTCCTGCCATGTAAACAAAAACACCTCATAGAAAGGCAGTAGGGAAGACAAGAGTCAATCCATTCTGGTACTTGTCAGTGGCTGGATGGTACAATGGTAAGCTTGTAAAGCAGTCAAAATTCCAAAACCGCATTCTGCAGGTGGTATTCAGCAATAAGCATTGCAATGACAGACAAGAAATAGGAGCAGACAAGGTCCCAGGATGTGTCCCGTGTGGATGAGCTTGGGAGATGACTAGGCCTGCCTTAACCTTCTTTTGTAGTCTTCTCTGCTACTCCTCACGGTTTTAAGCTGTTCTCCATATGGGAAATGCCAGGTTTTCCTCTTAGCAACAGAACATTTCTTTAAGGCAGTAGCAGTTGGAGTAGAGGCAAGGAAGGACCCAGTGTCTGGGAGGTGTATCTTGCCTAGTTCCTGTAGTTTACACTGGGACATACTCATCACATGACACCTTAATTTGCACCTTTTGTGAGTTTGACTCCTGATCCAATTTTACAAATCCCAGACGTGTCTTTGGATCTAATTTCTCCACTTTTTGTCCTTTCTTTTACTTTCTCCTCCAAGTACACACATAGAATCATAGAATATCCTGAGTTGGAAGGGACCTTCGGGGATAATCGAAGTCCAGCTCCTGTCCCTATGACCACATGTGAGGGACAGTGATTTTTGTTAGAGCATAGGCCACATGCAATAGAAATGAGCAGTTTAACATTCTTGTCAGTCAAGAAACAAGACCCCATAACTCCAGAACTCAGTTCTTTTGCTGCTTAAATTCAATAAGACTTTTCACTAGTTGTTGCTATTAAACTTGTTTTTACACACCTAGCTAATTAGAATGCTATTTCTGGATAAAAACCCACAGGTATATTGCACAAAAGTGACTATTATACAGTGCCCTGTGAATAGAATGTTGGTTTCCTTGCCCTGTTTAGTCTATTTACGTTAGTCATCCTCATTGAGGTTCCACTTTTCACACCAGCTGTTGGTTTACAGGTCAGGTGGTTCTGGTATGTGTTGCTATCTTTAATTTTTTTTTTTTTTTTTTTTTTTTTAGGAGAATTGAAAAATCAGAAGAAAGCTGTGAGCAAGTTTGGATCTTTTTCAGCCACCTTGGAAAATGGAATCCAGCTGTCCCTGAGCTATTATGGACCTACAGGGGAGGCAGCAGGTAAAGTAAGCAAATAGAAGAGGATATTTGAGAACCATATGGGGAATTTTTTTTCCTTCATACACTCCTTAACCCAATAATTTGTTGCATGCAATTCTGCCTTTCTCAGCAGCTGTTACTACATGGTAGGGAATTTTCAGCAAGGCTCAAAATGAGATTACATTGTCAAGAATATTCTATGATTCAATTTTCAAAATGGAGGGAGGTCTCCTAGCTTTTCTGCTTACTGTGAAAACAGAGCAGTGCAAGTATTGTTATTAAGTAGCCCAGCAAAATCAGCCAATTAATTTGAGCCAAAGAAAATGTGATTTGCTGAGGAGTCTTCTTGGTTTTCCAAGAAATAATATTTTTGTAAACTTATATAGGTGATTATGGAACTTTCATTTTACTCGAGGAGTTGGACTTTAGGTTACAGTTGTGCAGACATAATGAAGGATTTCTCTCAGCCTTTCAATAAACACATTCACCAACTGGAAGCAATTGCTTCAGAAAACCACAGTGAAAACAGCGTCTGCTTTTACCAAGAGCTTTTTGTTTCCATTACATTTGAAAGGCCGCTGAAACCATCTTATGGATAAAAGTGAAACCCTTCTCTGATCAGAAAATAATTCCAGCATTTTTCAGGTCTTAAAATATGAAAACATTTAATTGAATGCATCTTTGTGTGGACTGTGGTAAACCATTAAACTCTACACTCATTTTTAATTGTTCAGATATATTTTACAAATTAATTACTAAAAAAAAAATACTTTTTAGACTTGGGTCAAAAGAGCATTCACAATAGTGGACTGCAAAAACTTGGATTTTGGCATAAAAGAGAGACATGTGTAATTAAACACCTACATATCAGCTGTGATGTTTAGGCTTTTTCACATTCACCATAATCATCCTATTCTACATTAGAATAATCCTTGCTGTGTTGAGCTTTAGAGCACTGCTAACTGGCATTCTTTGATTGCTTACAGTTTCTCTATGATTATTTGCTTATGCCAAATTCTAGTGAGTCTTTGTATCGTAAGTGCTCAGAGTAATTCTGACCAGAAATACTCTCTTAGGTGTTTCTCATGTGCCATCCATCCCTAATGCAGTATGGTGTACCATGGAATCTGTAGTTTCTCTCTACTGATCAGCTAAATTGTGTGCAAATTACCATTTTTCCCTGCAGTACTGAAATAGTTTTCTGGAAACTCTCTAATTCTCTTTTTTCTTACTGTTTTTCACACTTTATGTATTTCATCTTCTTTTTAGGGAAGCTAAGGTGACAAAAGACCTCAAGTTGTTTTTCAGCTTTATGCAACTTTTTTTATTTCTGGGGAAATGTAATATTTCTTCAAGTTTTGAATTATTCTTTGTTTTCTCCAGCATTACCAGAAGTTAACTTCGCCTTACATTTATGTTAGAAATAATGTCCTTGTCTCTTTATGAATTTGGGACCGCCTGAGCACCTGCTTTTAATTCCGGGTACTATAGAACCTCTGCACTTGTTCTTTGTGTCTTGACAAAATTACGAGATTACAATTCCAAGTCCTAGACATGTGAATGTGTGTATAAAAGGAGGGAAACCTTCCTTAACAGGCAGTCCTCTGGAATTTTACATCTCTCTCAAGATTTCTAAAGACACTTTATCTCAGTCTTAAGACTGAGACTCTTTTTCATTCTTACCCTCAGACAGCATGTTCTCATTTTTGGGGGGCAACCAAAGTAAAGGCATAGGTGAAATTTCTATGAAAGAAAAGTGTCAGTCTGTTGAAATAATTACAGAAAACCTAAGTTTGTATTTCTTTTATTTTCAGGAAATTGTTTTGAAGGGCAATATGGCTACTTCCTGTTGACATGCCTAGCAGTCTGTCCTAATGCTTGGCTTTAAGAATTGCAGGAGTCTTACCAAGTCTAGATCCTTAGAATCTTTCTGAATAACTATAGGAAAATAGTCCTATGTAGCACAAAGTTGCTAGAGTCAGTCTGTGCTGGTTCAGCCTGTGATAAAGCATAACACAGTGATCATTTACTAGATACTACATTCAGAATGTCTCCACTTCTAAGTATTCTGGAGGTAAAAGAGAATTTTAACTTTTTTTTTTTTTTTTTTTTTTTTTTTTTTTTTTTTTTTTTTTTTTTTTTTTTTTTGAGGTGACGACCATGTGCCAGCTTGTGGGAAGCAATAGTTTCAAGATGTCTTTTAGGCTAATTAGTTGTCAGTCTATGAAAAGATTTTCTAAGTACTCTCACATACTCAGTCCCTCTATCTGAAATAATAAACTCCCCCACTGAGGTTATTATTTCTAAGGTAAAATTTAGTGTACAAAATCTTCTTAAGAAATAAAACGTGGCCATCTACATTTATGAAACTTCATTACATTAAAAATATTGCTTTTCCCTTCCTTAGATGATGAAACAGGTCCTGTCTTAGCAAGAATTCTGAGCATCCCTTCTGTTCATCTTCCAACAATAATTCCAACAACACTTACTCGTATTACATCAGCTCCAGGAAAAAAAGAGAAGTCTAACAGAAAAAGATCAGGAAAAGCTCTGCCTTCTGCCAAAGAAAACCGTGGCAAATTAGCTTCTTCAACACCTGATGACCTGGTAAAGCAAGAAGAAGAAAAGGTGAGAGAAGAGACATTATCCAATCCAAATAAACAAACAAAAATTCAAATGTGTGAACTTCTGTGAAAGAATCATATATTCTTCTCAAAGGGCTTTGAGCTGTGCCTTTGCAAATTTCTAACAATTTGTGGTGCCCTTAAGGATATGTTTTATTCTTTCAGTTGTTCTCAGATGCACGTATTGGCAGCTGTTCATGAACTTAGTCTTTATGACTCCATGATGTAAAGCAGCATGTCTGCCATGGCCCACAGGCTTTTGTCAATTTTGGCTTTACAGGTACAGCTGTTAGACTGCAGGTGATCAGAGGGGTGGAGCACCTCTCCTGCAAAGACAAACTGAAACCCTTGGGGTTGTTCAGCCTGGAGAAGAGGATGCTCCAGGAAGACCTTAGAGCACCTTCCAGTACCTAAATGGGGCTACAACAGAGCTGGAGAGGGACTTTTTACCAGAGCATGTAGTGACAGGACAAGGGGGAATGGCTTTATACTGAAAGATTTTGAATCGATATGAGAGAGAAATTCTTTACTGTGAAGGTGGTTGAGGCACTGGAACAGGTTGCCCAGAGAAGTTGTGGATGCCCCATCCTTGGAAGTGTTCAAGGCCAGGTTGGGTGGGACTTTGAGCACTCTGGTCTAGTGGAAACTGTCCCTGCCCATGGAAGGGGGTTGAAACTCGACAATCTTTAAGGCCCCTTTGAACCTAAGCCATTCTATGATTACTAATATCTCAGTTACAAGAACTGCTAAATTTTTAGTTTAACTAAGTAGAATTTTTTGGTGCTTTCCAAAATCCATATTCAAAAGTCTAACCAGACAGAAAATTAGTGAAGACAGCTTTGCAAAGTCTTGCTCTGTAATTTGTTCTTTTCAGCTGATCACAAGCCAGTGACCAGCAATTTGAAGAAGTTACTTTTGCCTTTAGCTGAAGTACTTCTATCACAGTACAGCTCTTTGGAAAGAATGAATGAATCTTTGGAAAGCAGATTGTGAATTTCTTTTCTGAGGTAGTTTTTAGTGCATAGTGGTTGAAGTAACACTGTGGCTGTTGTTGCAACACAGATTCTGTGCATATCCACAGAAAGTGCTCCTTACCTAATTTCAGCGTGGAAAGTGGTGTAGGGAGTTGCCAAACAGCACTCAGCATAACATACATCAATTGTGTGGCACAAACAAGCCCTATAGAAAAATAGCCCTATAATTAAAGATCTGTCAGGATGACTTCTAAGCCAAAAAGCTTTTAACTATTTGGATAGAGAGTATCTGTATTAGTGCATGCAGCACCTGTCTGTGTGAGTCTGCAAGTATTTCGGAGAACAGGATTAGAATCCAAATCGGACTTGACAAATTCACATGGATACGGTCTGTAAAACAGGATGCAATTCAGTGAGAGTAAGTGGTAGGTTCTACAAATTACATATAAATAAACAGTATGCATCTGCGGAATGGAGAACAGTTGTGTCAGTGACAGTTCCATAGAGAAAGTCTGAGAGTTGTCATGGATCACAAGCTATGCATAAGTCAACAATGCCATCTTCCTGTGAGAATGGCAAAGACCGCAGAGATGTGAATACGGAGGAGTATAGCCTGCTAAATAAATATGTGAAGTTATTTTTCTTTTAGGGCTGGTAGAGTCTCAGTTGGAGTATTGTGTCCAGTTATGGATACTGCACTGCAAGAAAAATATGGGCCGCACTGAAAGCTTTAAGGAAAGCATGAAGAAAGATTACAGGTCTAGAAAACTTAATCCATGGGGAAGATTTACAAGAATTGGTTTGGGTTTGTTTGATCTTGAGTTGAGAGACAGAATAGCCTTCTGTAAACACCTTAAACAACACCATCATCTCTTATGTGAGCCCGTATCATCAGCAGAAAAATCAGAAGTGAACTAATTTTCTGCAGTAATGATTCAGGTCAATCAATGGGAAAATGTCAGTAAGGTTAATCAAGGTAAAGCACTGGAATAGTTTACCAGGAAATCTCCAGCCCTGGAAGTTTTTAGAATAGGTTAGAATTAGACTTTTTTGCTAACAATATAGTTATATTTGATTATTCTTTTTACCATTAGACAGGCAGAAGAAGATGACAACTGAGGGTTACTTCTGCCCTATTCTGTGACTTCTACCTCATGATCCTGTGACTACAATCTTACAGTATTGAGAGTAGCCTTAATTACCAGTAGTATTACGTAAATTAACTGTAAAATATACAGCATCTTTTATGCTGAAAAACAGGTGGCAAAATATCTGCCATTTCCCCCCTATATTTCTATTCCTAAAAAGCAAGAATATGGGATAATACCAGGACAGGTTCTCTCTCTTACATGTGTCTGCAACCCAAAACTGTTTTCATCTTATGACTACTGGCATAGTGTAGTCCATTGTTATGTAGGCCTTTGAGGGAATGACATGTAAGAGTATATTGTTGTATGTTTTAAAAAATGTTCCAGGGCCTTTAGACATTCCTTAGGTCAATCTCGTTTTTTCTAGTCATTAGAAGAGTTCCCACTGCAGAGCAGTGCAAAGAGGATTACACATTTTGACTGCCAAACATTCTTTCCTGTCCCCTTCCTGAGTCAGTGCTGTATTTGCAGCAGATTGGAAGTACTGCTCTACTGATCTTTTGTACTCTTTTAATGATTATCAGTAAAATAACTGATAGGCAGCTTCAATAATTATTTCACTATGTTGTGCTTCACCTTACCCATTGTCTTCTCATCTTGATACTGTACACAAGATAGCTTAGTGACTCAGCAAAATGAATAAAGTTAGGAGGGATTGCTCTTCAAGGTGAATGAAAGAAGATAGCATAATCAAAGAAAATAACTAATGTTTCCACTTCAGAATCCATAAACTCTGAAAAAGTTAAATATGAGTGGTGGGCAGCACTTTTTTAAAAAACAAATGTATTGTTAGAACTGAAATCTGTAGTCTAATTTTTTTCTTTTTTTATTTAAAAATGTGGATTAAAACGGATTCATGTTTCATTCTGTAGACGGAAATAGAAGAACCAGTTTCCCAAACACAAGAGATGTCAGATGCTCCTGCTTTTCCGAGTTTGAATGTCTCCTGTCCCAATGGACTTGTATTAACCTTCCTTGGTGAAAGGTTTAGAGGTTAGTTTTCTGACACACTGCAAAGTAAGGAATTTAAGAGAAGCGAAGATTGCAGAAGAAAATTATTTCTTTATTGATGGGTTTAGATGTAACTCTAATGTTTTTAACATGTCAGAATGCTAAGTCTGTCAGAATGTCTATTTAATAGTATTTGCAACATAAATAATGTGGTTTTATTCAAACGGATTTAACATCTAGAATCCCAAGTTGTTGAACATAAAAGATTGAGGGCAGGGAAGTAGCAGCCCTAAAAAGCCCTTGGGAGTCACGTTGGATAATCATTTGAGTATGGATGTAGATTGGAATACTAAAAAAAAAAGAGCAAATTCAATAAATAAATACATATGTCTTGAGTAATCTTGAGTGATAGTGGGAAGATGGTTACATTGCCTGTATCTTCACTTCCTTTGAAGGCATATGTACTTAAGTCCCCAAGACAAAATGTTAATTTGAAAGATTCAGGGAAGAATGACAAGAATGATTAAAGCATCAGAAGTGTATCTTATAGTGGGCTCATTTCACCAGAGAACTTAATTACCAAAGGTCAAAGAAGTGGCTGGTGCCAGCCTGGAAGTACAAGGAAACAGACTTTTGGTGATAGCTTGTAAACACATTGTACAAAGGTATTACAATTTTCAGGGGCTTGAAACTGAAAACTAGGACTTTAGATTTAAGTTATACTCACTTAACAGTAAGAATGATTGACAAAACTAACCAAGGCTGTGATGGAGTTTCTGCTACTGGATGCTTTACAACCAGGGATTTTTTGTTGCTTTTCTAAAAGATGCGATCAGTTTCAAACAGAATTATTTCAGGGAAGTCCTTTGATTAATGCCATCTAGTACATACAGAGAAAACACTCATAATAAACCTTTCTGCCCTCATCATTGCATTTCCTTTAGAAGCCTGATGGGCTATATAGATTCTTAAAAGCTTCTGTGCCTGACATACCCTTCTGCAAGAATTCTTTTTTCCAGTTTTTGAAAATCAGCGTGAGGTTCATCTTTGCATGTTGTAAACGGTAGTAAATCTTGGGGTTTTTTTAGTCATGCCATTACACTTTGAAGCAGAAAAATGTGAATGTTGTTGTCATCTAGTTAGTTTTAAAAGCAGCCGTGTACAGATGTCATTTAATATCTATGTACAACAAATCTGTACAGCCCAGCAATTGTGCTCTGATTAATCTGGTATGAAGTAAAGAACATGCAGAGTGTTCTCAAACATACGTAGTTTGGCAAGAAGCATAAGTTGAAATGCTGAGGAGTTGAGGTGAACAGAGCAAATACATGGAGTCTCTCAATACAATTACCATAATTATACCCATAAACATACTCAAAACACTGCCATCATTTAATCTAAAAACTTATTTTTCAAGCAGACAGAATGTATAACTCGGGTTTCTATACAAATTCAAACTTGGTGAAACTTGGAGGTTTTTTCACCTATATGGCCAGTTAGGGAATTCCTTTCACCTGATATTAGTCTTCCAGAAGTTTGGCATCCATAATAAATACATCTTCAAATTTCCCTTGTTTTCATTTGGAAAGACAGCCACCTTCACAAGAGGATGCAGAGTTTCTGAGCAGGTGACTGTTTCTAATTTTTCTCTGAAATCAGAGTCTGTCCCTTACTCTGTGGATTACAGATTCAGCCAGAGAGGGTTTAGTCTTACTCTCCTAGAGTTGCGTACCTTCTGGGGACACCATGATGCTTGGTGTGTAGCCCTGTTTGAATGTGCAGTATTAAGTAATTCAAAGTTGTTTTCAGGTTTGAAAGGTGAAGCCACTAGCACTGAAGCCAAGAAAGAAATGGAGAAAGAGGAAAGTGAGGCCAAAGCAGATGAAGGAGAGGAGGAAGAGGTTATGGGAAGTGGAAAGGAGGAAGAGGTTATGGAAAGTGGAGAGGAGGAACATCAGGTTACAGAAGGTGAAATAAAGCCCGAAGACACCAAAAGCAAACAGGCTGAGCAGCCTACTCTGGAAATTCTGGTTAGACAAAGTTATCCCCAAAAGGTAAAGAACTGTCATCTTTATGCACCTCCAGCGAGGCAAACAGAACAAGAGGTGTCAAGAGTCGTCACTAGTCGAGGAACTGTCATAAAGTACCTGATGGATGGATCTACCCAGGTATATTTAGTAGAATTCATTGCAAGTGGTACAATTAAGTACAATTCTTTGTGATGGAAGGTGATTACCCTTAAACTTGTTTTTGTTTACTGAGATACAGAAAAGTCCAGTGTGTAGATGAAGGAGTTAAGTAATACCAAATTATGCAGCCATGTCAAGACTAAAATGCTCTTGGCTTTATTCAGAGACAGAACTTAGGGAGACTTAAGCATGAAAATTTCAGGCATGTGAAGATTTTAGGAAATAGCTGAATATGGTTCAGAGAAGTACATTCTTAAACTTAAGCATCTGAAGTGATGATTAGTTCAGTTTTGGGTATTTTTGGCAATATGAAAGCATCCATAAATTTTTTTCAGTTTAAACCATCATATGGGATCCAGAAAGACCTGAACTGACAGCTGGCAGGTGTGCCCTGAGAGGAGGGGCTAAGGACTCTGTGCTTGTCTGCTTTTGAGAGACAGAAGCTGAGGGTCAACCTCCTTGCTCTCTGCAGCTTCCTGACAGGAGAAGTGAGAAGAAGGTGCTGATTCCTTCTGGTTGGAATCCATTGATAGGACATGTGGGAATGGCTCAAAGGGGCACCAAGGGAGGTTCAGACTGGACATTAGGAAGCATTTCGTTACCAAGAGGATGGTCAGACACTGGAACAGGCTTTCTAGAATGGTGGTTGATGCCCCAAGGCTATCAGTGTTTAAGAGGAATTTAGACAATGCCATTGACAAGATGCTTTAACTTGGTAAGCCCTAAAGTGGTCAGGCAGTTGGACCAGGTGATCATTGTAGATCCTTTCCAACTGAAATAGTCTGTTCTATTAATTCTCTTTAAGATGGCTTCTTTATTTCTTGTATTCATTCTGAGAGTCTACTTTTTTCCTCTCCATCACCCACAGTATTGAAGTGACTATCACATTTGTGACACATACTTTTAAGGCTTTCTAGTGGTGTGTAAATTGATTTTAACCTCTAGTATGTCCTTGATTTCTGTAGATTCTGTTTGCTGATGGCACAGTGAGTAGGAGTCCTGATTCTGGTCCTGTCCTACCACCACCTACAATTCCAGGTGACATACAATCCTTACCAGAATCAGAGCGTTTTTCTGAGACCAGCAGTAACAAAGGTAACATTTTTTTGTGCTTTGGACAGATATAAAGTTAGTAGGGCTGATAATACTCAATAAAGGGCATGTTTCTTTAGTCTGAAAACTCTGCCAGTGTGAAAATGCAATTTTATCTGTACTCAGCTGCTGCACACTGCTATGTTAACTTCATAGGAAATAATTTCTCTCCTACTCCAAATTTCTTTTTCTTCTAACATGGTGGGACTCTAATAAATAAAAAGTTGTGTAAGAACTTCATTGGTATCAGAGTGATTGAACACAAAGTCTTTAAAAGAAATCCTTGTAACTACAGTAGTGTTAAATCCTTACTTTTGTCTTACACAGTTTTTAGTCTTTGTATTGACAAATGCTTCTCTCACAGAGGATACATTTTTCTTTCTCACTGTATGTATTCTAAGGCACCTACTATTGGTCATTACCGAATTGATTGTATGGACTTGAGGTTGGTGGTAATATAGCTTACTTCTTACTGTATTTTGTTTGACTTCTTAACATTCTTACTGTATTTTGTTTGACTGAGAAAGAACCTAATAAATGTTTACTTCATACCTCAGAGTGTAGTCCGAGATCATTGTCAGTATTACTTAGTACACAGAATAATTATGACATGTCATATTAATTTACAGTTTATTGGAAGTATGTGAATAAAAATGGCTGCTGAAGAGAAAGGGGTCTCAAAAAGAGACTTTTTGAGTCAAGTCCAGCCCTTTTTCTTAGGATATTCCTTAAGATAACTGGAAAGATGTTTGAGAACAACTCTGGAAAATCATTTTCAAATATGAATTCCCAATATCTTTGACCAGTGTATGTCCTTTATTTCTTGTCCTTTATTTATGATCACTTTTTCACCTTCCCCACCTTTCCTCTCCTCCGCTTATTCTTGACAAATTTCTATTGAAGAGTTTCATCTCTTTTTGGTTTTGGGGTTGGATTTTTTTTTTTTTTTGCTAGATATTTGCTGTGAGTCTTTTAGCCTGCTCTCTGGACTGTGCTCTTGTCTTTTGCACACACTTAGTCGTATTTTTCCTGAATATGGGAGACAAGGGTTCTCTATAACATTCTTAATAAGATCTCTCCAATTCCCTTTCATAATGAGATCTTCATCCTTTTCTTCTGATGCACCACAGGACTGATGGCATTAGCATGCTGTTTACTTTTTCTGTAAGGAAGAACATTAGATAAGGTTAGCTCAGGAGCACGCCTTTGAGTAGCAGGAGCTGTAATTTTCTTCTAGCCTGTTAAATAGTTGTTCTTGCAATTCTGTCAAAAGCGATGTTCACAAACTCTGCATTTTACTGGTTTTGTCTTTTGCCTTAGAGAATATCAAGTCTGATACAGAAATTTTTGTTTCTGCAGGAAAACGCAGTGACAAGAGCGTTCTATCACACTCGCCCAAGGATGAGGAGTCTGAAAAGGCCAGTTCTAGGCAATCTAAGGCAGGAACTTGGATAACAACAACTCCTTTAGGCATTCAAGTGGGCACTGAGGGTGCAACAAGAATGGATCTGAAGCCACTGCTCATGTATCAGGCCACAGAGCCAGCTGATGGAACGGTATTACTGCTTTTGTGTTACTATAGCACTGTCTGTGAGCTGAGAGACAGGGCTGCCATCACATTAATTGTAGGATTTTTTCTTTGAAAACATCCTACAGGTTGTGTTATTGCACTGTTAGAAATGAACTAGCTTTAGATTTTGAAGAAAGTGTTATTGCTCTGTCTCTGAAGTAGATGAAGATGTGGTAGTCAGGCTTCTTTAGAGCTTCAGTCCTGTGCCTTATATTGTTGTTGCTGTCACAAGTATCACAGTGCCAATATAAATGGGTATTCCTTCATTCTTTCAGATTATGACTGTACGAGAAGATGACGTGATAATTGTTGAGAAGCCGAGTGGTAGAAGAGTAGTAGAGCATGCTGATGGTACCAGGATCACAACTGTTTTTGAAAAATATGAAGACCATTCTGTACCAGAGGGTAGTGTGGAAACAGGTAACATCAAAAGAGGAGCACTTACTTTTCTTGCACTTGATATATTTTGTGAAGCAGAAAGTTGTCAAAATATATACTAAAGGTGGCTTGTACCAGGAGCCTAAAAAACAGATCCACTAGTGCAGTCTAGGTTTAGTTTGTCTGCTTTCTTTCCGCAGCATATTCAGTGCAAAAATTATATTGTTGCAAGTAACTAAATTTCCTTCTTTCAAACCTATATGGTCCTCCTTCACCACGAGATCACAGTGCCAGAGTTTTAGTATGTTCATTGCCCTCTCTCCACTTGCCCTAACAATAACTAGCAAGCTGCTTTGAGTTTTAAGTGAAGGACCAAGGCATCCTTATATTCCCCAGTGAAGCCATGGACTCACCGGCCTTGGAGATACTGAATATGTGAATATGGCTGTGGAAGATATCGTGCCAAGAAAACTGAAACTTATATTTGCCTGAAATAAGTGGGGCTAAAGGTCATCTGTGTTTCTTCTGGCTGGTGTTGTATTCTGTATGCCTGCTTCGTTTGCTAGACAAGTCCTGTCCTCCTTAATTAAAATGAAGGGGACGTTTACTGTGTGGATGTCTGGACTGTTCAAACAGTGTAGGAAAAGACCATTATTGAGTTAGCAGGAAATGTTCAGGAACATCTCCCTGTGGGACTTTAAAAGTCAAAAGACCCTTGAACTGATCTGTCTCTTCAATGGAAAGGCAATGACCAGATTAACATATCTGTTTGATTTGTTTTCCAAGATTTGTGCTGCTGAATAAAAATTTCTTCACACTTTAGAGCTTGTATTACAGGCACAAAGAATTTCAGTGATTCAGTCTGTATGTTACAAATATCCAGATCATTATGATTAGTACCAGAGAGTACTTTCCTGGCCAGCTACAGATGGTTACAGAAATTTTTTGCTCTTGGGTTTTCCTACATTGAATTCGCAGTCTGGAACTTCAAAGGTTGTGTATTGTTTACATAACATAAAAAAATATGCGATAAAGGATGCTATGAAGTTTATGAAGGTCTTGCACTGAGGTGATAAAGATCCAGCAGTATGAGAAAAAGCAAATTGAATCCTAAGACATTTCCATGATTCATGTTCTCCTGTCTCATTGCTCTGTATAAATTCTTTGATGAACCCTCAGAGGCCATCACAAAGAAGATCAAAGCTACACGAGTAGAGAATCCTGAGTTTGCTACTGTTATAACAAATTGTGAGGATGGTACCTGTTGTACTCTCTTTGGAGATGGGACATCTATTCTAGCAAAGCCACAGGGAACATATCAGGTGGGGATTATTTTTAGTTTGTGACAGTGATATTTTATCTTTGTGTTCCAAGTTCCCTGCCATTAGCAGCTCTCACCTTGATTACCTCCCTTCTCTATAGTCTTCACAAATCCTATTATTCCATCTCTTTCATACTCTGCCAATGTTTAGATATTTACTCACAAATGTATATTTAAATCACAGTCTTAAATTCCCTGAAGTTAAATATTACAGACTAAGATCAGCCTACCTCTTGGACCTCATCTTCCTTCTTTCTCTCCCTTTGATTCCTCTAAACTAGATGATTCAGTATTCAATGTCTGAATGCTGTCCTCTTGATTTGTGTCTGTTCTTCATTTTCATGGTACCTTTAAAGTTTTCACCTTTGAGGATTGAATCTCTTCCCTTTTTGCTGCCATAGGTTTTGCCCAGGAAGGGAGGCTTTCTTTTCATTGATGAAGATTGCTCAGCAGTTTATACCGATAAAGTTTATGATTTCATCAGCAAGGAAGAAGAGAAACAAGCAGGGAGATATATTATGAGACACACTTCCAGCACTATTTGCGAGATGATGGACCCTGAAGGAAATATTTTCAAGGTAAAATACATGGAAGAAGACAAGTTTCTGCATTCTAATTTGATCTTAAAAACTTCTCTCAAAGTCAAATTGTAATCCTGTAATATTTAAAGTAGCCAGAATCAGGTCTCTGATATCTTCTTGACTAAGTGGTGGATATCCCTTCTTTTTTAATATTTATCCCTTTCTAGAGTGACTGAAAGAGAACACATGGTGTACAGATAATTCACCTGTGAAGATCCCTTAATTATCATGATTTGTACCACAGCAAAAAATCAGCTGTGCAAGTGAGGATTAAAAACTGGGTGTGTCAGATTCAGTTCATGGACTGTCCTTTCAGTCACCCTTATTTAAACTGTATCTTGAAAAAGGCATTATTATTCCTTTTTAGGTCATCATTAGTTACCTTGTTTGAATATGTTAATGTCACATTAGTTAATAAGCACATAGTATTTTCAAGAAGGAAAATACTGTAGAAATTCACTCAGTAGGTATACATCAATGTCTGTCTTGAGTATACAGTTACCTGGCTTGGCCAGTGAGTGAGTATTTTTGTGTAGCAGTCCTTGGGCATTTATTAAATATCAACATATGATATTAGTATTTATGATACAGCATGTCTTTCTAGAAATGTTTTGGATTTTTCCCTGTCTTTTCAGTTTTCCTCTTTATATCTTTTTCCTGTGAGTTTCAGGTTGCTCAACACGAAATGTTTTTTCTGTCTCTTTCACTGTGCTAGGTCGTATTAAAGTTCACCAGCAAGTTACTGTTTCGAAAGTATCTTTTAACTCAAGTAATTTCACATAATTTCTACTATAGGTCATGGTTGATGGCAGCACAGATGTGTGCATTCCCAGCATTGGCCCTGGTGGTGAGGAGGACAGAAGTTCAGCAGCAGATGAAGTTAACAAACTTATCACTTATGATGAGCATGCCCCCAGGTAAACTACATTGCATTCATAGTTTAACACTTTCTTTTCTTCACTACACAGTGTTTGTGCAGGGTTTATAGATTTGTGCTCCCTTTGTTCAGTACTCAGCATTTGCACATTTGATGCTATCATGTTGGAGTTCTGCTTTCTTGATACAGCCCCACGTGTGTGTTTGGCTGTGCAGGTTTTTCATCATCTCTGCGGATGGTTCTGGAACGGAGCTCCTGCGGAGAAAGGATGTACACAAGTACATGGCCGAGGCTCGTAGTGATCCCACCACTGTAGTCTTGGAGGACCGTGTACAAGAACAGACAGGTAGAAAACTTTTTCTTTCTGACAGACTACTAGTGGAAAGAATTGCAAAGTTTCACAACTGTTTTTTTGACAGGAAGTATTTTTACCCATGTAAGCAAGCGTTCACACTTCTGGCAGTGAAAGAAAGGAGTTTGGGGGAAAACTCTGGGAAGCAGAGAATTAACTGAAGGACACTGTTAAGGGATAAGTGAACAAACAAATGGCATAGCTTTATCCACTTTCAGTCACACAAATAAAAGTGATAAGCAAATAGATATATTCTCTGTGTTTATCATAAAAAATTGAAGGTATCACAGTCTCCATTAATGATACAGCAGTGAAGACAATGATGCCCTGATATTGACCCTTAGCCTGTCTGTTGGAAAGGATACCTATTAAGAAGCTGCAAAAACATGACTGGAATAGCCAGTAGCACACAGTACCAACCACCCTGTAGTAGCAATGCAAGAAGTTACATCCTGGAATGGTTGGTTGTCGTTGTGAAGTTGGTTGGAGATGCTGTGTTTCTATAAAATACACTGTGGTGTAACAGGTAGATGCTCACAAAAAACATCTTTTTTAAAGACAGGAAAGTATGGTTCACCTGGATATGAGGGGATGATAAGGGAGGTTTGCTTCAAGCCATAAAGCACTAAAACATATTTCTCATGGATTTATGTCATAGGCATATGACATAAAACAGCTTTCCCACTTCCTACTCTTATAAGGTGTTGCACATTCACAAAAATTCACAAAAATGACTGGTTTCCCATTGGAGAAACCAAATGAAATAATTTTGCCATGGGAAAAAGAAAAAAAGAAGGGATGTGGAGGGAGCTAGAAAGATGCAGAAGGTGAAAAGATCAGAAAGATGGAGAGCATACATACTCAGTGAAAATCCCAGTCAAGGAAACTTACAACCAGCAGTCATCATAGTAGTATATCTCATTTTCCGGACTTCCTGCTCCACCCTTTACAATACTGGCTCTATTTGCCTTGACAACAAGGCTTCACAATTTTGTATCATTGTGACAAAGTACCTCAGTGGTGATATCCACTTTGAAGGTCACCTGCGGGGTAGATAATAGTAGATTAAGTAATTTTTGGGTTGGGCTGGAAAAAATATTTTGAAGAACATTGACATTCATGCAAACAATACAAATAAATCGTCCCTAATGGAATCCATCCAGTGATCAGGTTATGAAGTGTAAAATACAGTGAAGAATTATGCAAGTTCTGAATGTGTTGTACTACTTCTGAGATTAGTATTCAGTAAACATAGGTCAATGCTCTGCTCTTCCTTGTTTGGGATACTCCCCACACTATACAACTGAGCTGTTAATTAAGAATCAAAGCAAGTAGCATAAGCAGTTTATTGTTAAAAATGGCCTGAGTAATCTGAACTTGTACAACTATTCCATAATCAACTCAGTGATCTGATATTATCTGTAGCCACGGATACATGGACTTTTATCTGTTGGTAGTAAGATTTTTTGTAGTTAGGTAAGTAGTTTTTTCTGTAGGTCTCAGACATTTGTCCATAATTTTTTTAATTTGAACTGATTCTTAGCAAAACGTGTCTTTGAACCAGGTATTTTAAGTATTACTATCCTCCGCCCTATGGCTGAAAAATCCCCCTGGGTAATGAAGAAAGAACCAGAGAGTATAGTTCCTCCATTTCTTCAGTCATGGACTCAGGAAGAACCTTCTCCTCCTGAGGTATAATTGTTTCAAAACTGTCTTTTATGTTAAAGCAATAGATGTTTTTTTCTGTGGGGAAATGAAGCTCTAAACAATGTGAATGATCAATTCAGTTTATTAAGCAGACAGGGCAAGGGGTAGGCTATGTCAAGGAAATGTGTGGTCCCCTTGGGCTTCTTTTACGCTTAGTGAGGGGATATAGCAATTTTAAGGGGAGTTTATCTTACCAGGCAAAGATGTTTTGGGATAGATAAGTTGTTCCCAGGAATCTACTGGCTTTATTGTCTAGGTCTGTGATTCTAAAAGGACAGCATACGCTTTTCATCTGACACACATTGCCAATAGCTGCTTTTTTTTTTTTTTTTTTTTTATATTAATAACCCCTTTTTTNTTTTTAATATAAGTAGCCTCTTGCTCTTTTTTATTTAGCTCCTCTCTGTTCAGGGGGAGATCACAGTTCCCTCAGTTGGAAGGTATGTTTGGAAGGGTCTCGACATTGGATCACCACACTTGCCAGCCTCTCTGCGAAGATGTCCCAAAAAACTGCAAATCCGTAGGCTATTCCAGTACAAGCCACTCTGTGGTGAGCTAAGAGAAAAGCTGCAGCTTTCCCTCAAGGTAGTACAACCACATTTATTCATTCCTCCAGTAAGCAATAGAGACAAATTGGGTATGATCAATGTGTAGTATATACCTGAGAAAAAGAAATCTACTACATTTCAAGAACAATTATTTCATACATAGACAGGTGCTATAAGTGTTCTTCTGAGAAAGCTCGATTGTTTCACTTACCTCTTATAAAACCTAGTTTTCTGAGCAAATACATGGGATCCAGTCCAGTATACATTACAGACAGTACTCTAACATATAATTTCCTTGCTGTCAATATTGATATCTGTTACTTTGCTTTTATTTTTCTTAGGATTTTTTTTCCTTCAAAAAGTCTTAAAAATTTAAATCTATAAAGCTGAACAAGAATTTCTAGCTCACCATAATTCTACAGTTAACTTGGTCACTGAGACACACTCTAGTCTTGGTTATGTATTTGTTTTTATAAATCAATACAGCACATTTCCAGGTTCCAGTCTGAGTTCTGTCACTCTATCCACATCTAGGAAATAGCTGTGTAGCCTTCTGACAAGGTTTGTGGCCATCCCTCGTTAGTGACTGGTTCACAGCAAGGTGCAAGCTAGACTTCCTGTGCCAGTGTTCTGAGACAGAGTCCAGAAGTTTTGCAGCTGATCTTGTTAGCAGCTTTGCCCTCCTCAGCGTGGGTGTAAAACATTCATGCATTTCATTCACATTGTGAAGATGTTCTTAGAAGAGATTTTAGAGTCAAAACCTCATTATTAATTAAGAATTAGAAAATAACAAAATATACGTGTTCTGTAATTTATTCATTTAACATATTTTGATAATGGCATTGCAGACTGAATTTGAAAGTTAACAGCATGTGAAATTTGTGAAGGTGGTAGCATACTGTAGTCAGTTAGAATTTTTTTTTAATTTATTTCCCTCCCCAACATTACACTTCAAAGAAAACACGCTTGCAATAGAAAAACACTGACAGCTGTACAGCCCAGACATATTTGGGATATGCAAGTCTATCAGAATGAAATGTTACCAGTTTTACAGTCTATAAATATATAAAAATTATTCTTTAATTTGGATACTGTTCTTTCAAAGGCAACACTATAAGAAAAGTTCCACACCAAAATGGCAAGGGAAGTCTCTCCTTCAACCAGATCTATTGTTGATTTTTAGAGAAAGATGAAAGTTATTTGTTACATTGGGAAGGAAGAACCACTATTATTAGCACTGATGAAACATTTGTATTAATTGCATAAACGTGCTATGAAAATACCCTTATTGCTCATAAATCAATATTTAATTAATAATTTTTTTCCAGAATGAAGAATCTTAAATCTTTAGCCACACATCACTTTGTCAGAGCAACATCAAGATCTAAAGAAAATATTATTCTTCCTTTCTCCATCTCCTATAAGATTAAAGAGATATAAACAAATGAAAAAGAACTGGCACTGGAAACAGATTGTTTCTGCAAACCTGTCTTTTAGTAAAGTTCTGTACTGCATGTAGCTTTCTGGCAGAGTGGTGTGTTTAGAACCCTTTTTTCCATCCAACTGATTTAAAGAAATGTGGGAAAAGAAAAGTGTTCTTTTCTGTAGCAGTTGGTATGATGTCATTGTAATTATCTATTTTAAGCCTACCTCTGCAAACAAAACATCTGCATCTTTCTTGTTCTTTGTCATTGTTTCACCAGGAATATATAGGCAACATCTTAAAGCAGGAAAATGAGCTGGAAGAGATGAATGTGAAAGAACCAACAACAGAAGAGGAAAAGGAGAGTGCTGCAAGTCTCCTTGAACTGGTTACAGTGAGCAAAATAAAATTTTTACCTTCTTCTTTTGACAAAACCCTTGTATTGCATTGGAAGTGTGAGCCTTGAAACACATTATCCATTAATAAAACAGCAAATGCCAGAGTAGCACAGTGCCAGTTCTGGTGTAGATTAACAGTAAAGCAGAGCCACACTCAGCTTCAGCTGGTCTGAATTCAGCTGGGCACTGGTGCCACTTGGGGAAGCAATGCTCAGAACACTTCAAGAGTTTGGCTCTCCTGAATGATATGTTCCCAAACACACAGACCAAAATTACTTTCCAGTAATTTACTTTTTTTAATATCCCCCCACATCAGGGTGAAAATGTTTCCAGTCTGTTGTCATTGCACCTGGGAGATTTTTATTTCAACTACAGCCACCTCTATAGTAAGAACTTAAACCCTGCTTTTGGGATAATACTAAAACAGTCTGGAGGAATATTGTTATTACTTCTTAGCAGCTTTTTTTTTTTTTTTTTTTTTAAAAAACAATCTGCAAATTTGCGTGGATAAATAGAGCATGGAGAGAAAAAGGAGAGTAATAGGTAATGGGAAAGGAGGGTGAATAGGAGAAGAGGGTCACAGCTTTTCTGGAAAAAGGGACAGAGGAATGATCTGTCAGTAACTCCATCTGCCTCTATCCTCTAGGCAGACATTTATTTACTTTGATGAGACCCAGGTGCTGAATCTCACAGGCTACTCAGTTCCAATGAACTTGTCTAGTGACTAAATATTGTGGATTGTCCTGGCTACCTTCAGCACATTTCCAGTTACAGATTTCACACTGGACAACTCTTTTCTGAGCAGCAGTCTCTCTGTGCACCTGCTGTGACCCAGGGATCAATGTCACATTGCTCCCCAGTCTCCAATAGCTCTGTTACAACCCAGACTGCCTGGTCACAGGAACTGTGGTTTCCAGTTAACTGCTTGAGAGACAGCACGAGAAAAAAGGAAACACTTTAGTTTAGAGTCTCTTATCCCTCTTTCACTTTACTGTAAGTCAGCCATGAGAGCTCCTCAGTAACAAAGCCTGCAAATTCCCGAACATATCTCCCGTTTGACTTGTTGTGACCATGAGTTTTAGATCTTGTTCAAATTCTTTGCAGAAGGATTTAAGTTTGACTAGGAATTAGCTTAGTTGATTACTAAGAAGTAACCATATAAAATACAAAGCTATCTGTGAGGTAGGTCGTCAAGAAGGAAACAAATACCTGTTTAGAACAGGGAAATCGTACTTCATTTCCTTTTTTCCCAGCTTATGTTTTCTAACACACTGAAATACCTGACAATGTGACTACAAGAATGGGGGTAACAAGATAGCACTTGTTTACAATATAAATCCTTTGAACAAGATGCTGTTGTTGTGAATTTTACTTCCCGTGTAGTCACAGTTATTCCTTCTTCATTGCAGTCCTTCCCTGACTGGGAGAAGTCAACTGAAAATCTCAGTGACAGAGGTAATAAAAATTGAATACCTGTATTTTTAAAATTTAAAATATCATAATAATTTTAAAAGTATTGTAATATTATTTTTAAAGAGGGAATATAAAGGTGAATTCATATATGTGCTATGTACATCTTTCTGTGTGACTCTCACAGGTGATTAGAACTTCTTAGCATCAATGATCCAGCACCTCTGAAAAATAATTCCTCGTTTTAGGCATTTTGACTCATTTCCACATGTAATGAGTTTTCTTAGTTATAAGAACAATGACAGTACTTGGCTACTTCTATACAAGTAACAACTTTTCAGAGAAGTTTTTCAAAGTAACTAAGTAAATCCTGGTTGTTTATTACATTTCAAAATCTAATCTCAAATCATCACATGTTTTGGTTACATTCACCTGCCTAAGGGAAAAGATGGAGCAATATATTAGCTTTCCCTCTTGAATCTCTGTTAAAGAAGTTTTCATAAGATACCTGTTAACATTGATTAATGTTTTCAATATGTACAAACAAAAATTAAGATGTCTGTTTCTTTCAAAAACCCCTAAGTATTTTCCATAGAAAAATCCATAACATTCTATCCCATAATGATGCTAGTCTTTAAAGTGTTATGTTTCTGCCCTTCCTGCCTTGTCAAGAGTACTTCTACTTGCTAAAAAAGAGCATACTGTGCAAAGCAAACAGAAACTGCTGCAACAAATACTTGCTGAACAGTTTCCTTTTAAATGGAGATGCAATTTTAATGTAACATTACTAATGAACAAGACAGTGGGAAAGAAAAGGTCTTTTAAATAGGTAAAAATAGAAAAAGCTGAAAAATAAAATCATATTTTGTGACGAAAAAGCTGACCAAA
This sequence comes from Ifrita kowaldi, assembly GCA_013398055.1. NCBI lineage: Eukaryota > Metazoa > Chordata > Aves > Passeriformes > Cinclosomatidae > Ifrita > Ifrita kowaldi. The sequence goes on from VZRS01001270.1 coordinate 64,658, forward strand.
AAAAACCTCTCACATTTTGAATTTAGAATTTTTGTAATTCCCAAAACACTAAGAGATATTGTCATAGTCTAATAGAATCATACCTCTCAAGTACTCACATTGCCTTAATTTTGCCACAGAAATTTGTTTTCAGCCAAGGAAATTTCTTTGGGCCCACAATTTAGCTTCAAGGCATAAAGTAAACAACACATTTTACAAAATATGTCGGAGGACACGGCAACTCTTTATTAAAGTCCCAGAGCTGGTCACAATCTTTAACGTGGAAAGACTGGCGTTTCTCCATTATACATATTGAACTAGTAGTTCCTTCCATGAGAATGTTGATTATGGCTGCTTCACAGCCTCAATTAAGCACAACTTAAGCAAGTTGGATGTAATAAGGGTCCCCGAAAGCCCACATTATTTTCCTCAGCTGTAGATGGAGACCTCAGAGCACCGCAGTCAGAAAGTGACTGGATGTCAGCAACTTTTCCTATTCACAGGTATTTGTATCTTGAAAGAACATAAAGATATGTCAGGAAATACAGGGTGGGAGTGTAAACTTAATGTGCTTCTTGTCCTTTCAATATTGAATTCAGTTTCTTCTCTGTGAAAGTTCTGATCTTGATTTTAGGATTAAGTTCTTTCTGTCTTTTCCCTCACAGTGACAAAGACTCTGTTAGGTTTCGATAGAGTGGCAGAAAGATGCATTAAAAACACATCCTTTGTTGTTTTTTCTTTGTAACACCTAGCACTGCTGAGCAGAGCGCACCCACTCAGTAACACTCTTCACCTTGCAGCCCATGTGAGTGAGCTGTATGAACAGGCAGTGTTCCGGAGTCACACGGAGAAGACAAGCATCACACAAAGAGAGGACCAGCAGCAGGGGTCAAGGTAGGACACAGCAGCGAGGATTGGTGCAAATGTAAATAACACAAAGGGTGAAACCAAGCACACAGGGAAGGCAATGTGCTTTATTGACTGTGATGCCATGATGATTTTTGTCTTTTTTTTTATGCCCCTGTTATACCTTTTTACAACTTCTGTATTCTTAGGGCTTTTTTGCCTACATTCTTGGACTTGTTTGTCAAGCTAGGAGACTAAATATATTAGAAGCATTGCAGTTAGGGATCAGTGTGCCCCAAACCCCAAGGTCCTCTCCGGAACATGTTTTGTAAACTAAGATAGAACCATCCAGGGGAAGGTTCCTTGGGGAGGGGGGCTCACTCGAGCCTCTCATTGGGGAATCTTTGATAGATATGTTAATTAGTAAGACCTATAATGTTATACCAGATCTTTGGTGTGTGGGTATTGCGGTGTGCATTGAGGTGCATTCCACCTGGACATGGTGCACCTAAGAATCCTTAAAATAAATACCAAGGTAAAATCCCTTTTTCCCTTCTAACCATGTCTGACTCTTGATTTTAAGACCAGGAAAAGGCATCAACTGTCTTTAAGGACTGGGACCTAGATCTCTAGATACATACGGCAATGTCTTACTTGTCCTGTGATTATTTTGTCCCTCTATGCCTCTCTTTCCTTTTCTGAAAGACACTTCAAAGTTTGTTGGGAAAGGATTTCAGATGTTTCTTTGATTGAATGATCTAACAGAAATGCAGGTATGAGCAAACGATTTTGTGCAAACCATACAAGTCCAAGTCAGGAGTCACCTGAGGTGTTTACATAACATACTCTCATAAAAAGCATTTTCTTTCCAGGGTTATCTTGTAAATGTTGTATTTATAGAACACTGCTAGTTTTCTCATTTCCACTGCTCTTTCTTTTTTTCGTCATGATGATTCAGTCAAGAAGGAGTAGCACTAAAGTCCAAGTGGCAAAGCAAACTAGAACAGAACAGGTAATAATATTAGTAGGATCAAGTTATTTTATGAGACAGTTTAATCTACTTTCATAAAGAATGTTATTGATTTCACCAGGTCTTGGGTGATAGTCCAGTGGCTTGCCTGCAAATAATGGGGTGTTTTCTGCAACAGAAATGCTAAATAAATGGTTTGAGTCTCTTTTATTTTCCCAAAACCTAACAGCATTACTGTTAACTTACACTATGCAAAATAAGGCTGAAGTCAGAAGCTCTGTGTTTCGTTTCTGGTTCTGCCACTAATGTGGAAAATACTGTATATTAATATTTTCAAATGCTGGTGCTTTAGGTTAAAATTCAGGTATTCCACAAATAAAAGCTAATTTTTTCAAATAGAACCCCAGACACATCTGCCATGGTGGTACTTCAAAGCTTCTCTAGGCAAAACTGTCCCAGCTCTCTCAGCCTCTCCTCACATGAAAGGTCTTCCAAACCCTTAATAATCTTTCTCACCCTTTTGTGCACCAGACAGCTCAAAAATGGACACAGCACTCCACATGAGGCTTTCCATATTGCTTCTTAATTACTTTCTGATTTGCATGAAATAAAAAAGCCTCTTAGAGTTTCAGAGTTATATTTTAATATAGCATTTCACACTGTTTTGGATCCTATTTTAAAAATTACTTTAAATATATATATATGAGCAGCCAGCACCCAAGAACATCATGTGCAATTCTGACTCTAAAACCAGTGTTAAAACTCTCAGTATGATTAAGAGTGATAGTTTCATAGCTGATATTGGACCCTGCAAGTCAGTGAAATTCTAGTAGTGTAAAACTGGGCTAAATCAAGCTGAAAACGACTGATCATTACTCTGGTCAACCTTACCTTCAGAAGTTTGAACAGCTTCTTCTGTATCTACAGAGTCGTCAAGTCTTTCTGTGATAAAATAAGGAAATTAGATGAGTTTTGCATTCAAAATTTTAGCAGTGCTTCTAAAATACCAATTCTTAGCTTTCAGTGTTTGTTGGAAGGTTGGAAAGACACCAGTGGCAGTCCCAGACATATTCTATGAGATTTAGAGAAATGGAGCATGTTCTGAGGAGGAGCCCTTCACAGCAGGCAACTCACTGTCCATGAGCATTCTGATCAGACCAGTCAATTCTTAATCCACCTCTAAGAAAATTGCCAATTACAAGAATATTACTCTGTGTGATGAACGAGGGGAAAAAAATGCCACTTGCCTTTACCAATTCCATTTCTTAATGCATAATACTCAAAACAGGGTGAACTCAGTGATAATGCTTTTTTTTCTTTCTTTTCCTAACCAACAATTTAAAAAACACAATTAGGAGAGAACTGGATGAACAAAAGACAACGTTTATGGCAATAAAAAACAAATTATTTGCTCCATATTTTGAATCTGAATTCAGCAAGGACTTTTTCCAAGAAAAGGTAATGCAGCTGAAAACTGGATGAGTTTTGTTAGGCCAGGTAGTATCTCCCACACTCCCAAAGACAATTTTGGGTTTCCATCTCGGTCTCTATTTATCTCAGTGAACCAATACAAAGGACAGCCGTGGCAGAATTAATATGGGGGATTATATGCCCTTGTAAAGGAAATCCTATCTTGAAGGTGGTGTATGTTCACTGAGTACAAGCTCTATAAAATTCCTTACATAAAGTCTGGAGACAGTCTGATTCAGAGCAAAGCTCAATCTCAGGTTTTTTTACTTACCCCTCAAACCCCTCTCCCTGCTTATTAGAAAGGGAAGGAGTAAAACTAACACTCCTAATTTAGAGGTGATCTTGGGGGCTTTCCTGCTGTAATCTCACCTGGTAAATGCTCTAAGTGCATAAAGCCCTTAGAGGTTGTAGGTTGTACAACCAGTAGGTTTTAATCTGATGTAACTACGTCTATCTCTTTTATAGTTACCACTTTGGTTCTGCTTATTTTGTACTCCTTTCTTTATTTTTTCCTTTCTTTCTTTTTTTGCAGGGGGAGGAGGGTGTCTGCTGGTTGTTTTTTTGAGGTGTTTAGTTGGGAAACCTAAGCCTTCTTTCTTACTTTTCTCTAGTATCCTGATTTGGAAGCAATGTCTAAGGAACTTCCTCCACTTCAAAAAGAAGAAAGTGTGACTTCCCCTCTAGGGATGATAAGAGAACCCAGTGGAGGTAATCTGTCTGGCGCTGGGTTTGTATCTTCTTCAGGAGGAAGAAGCTCTTGCAGACATCACTGAATGTGGAAGAACCATCAACTTTGGATGCTAAACTGAAGAACTGGGCTATGAATGAGGGGTGGATAGATGAAAAATGCTCAAGAAAAACTTAAATGGAATAAATAATAGTTAGGGGTGGGTGAGCAAGAACCAAGGAGGCCGAGTTTAGAAAAAAACTAGTATGACTGTAGGAAAAATATGGGAGATTTCATTCTGAAACTCAGTGGTAAGAGGAAACTGGTGCAAAAGCAATATGGAATAGGAAACATGTAGGCTAAGCATAGATTGGAGAATATAGGAGGAAAGCAGTGACTCTATGATGGGAAACAGTGAAAGAGTGATCATAATCTTAGACTTGAGCTTTACAGAACTGAGAGGAATCCTTCAGTTCTGTTTGAAAAGCAGCCCTGACAAGTTACTGAAATCATACAGTGAGATTAGAATTCATACACAGCAAAGATTCTTATCAGGAAAACAGTCCTCTGTGGGGCTTTATCAGGTCCCCACTAATGCTCATATTTCCTCATTTTCAATCACCGTAAGACCTGTGTTGGATTGTCTTTTAGTCCTTTGTGGCTTATAGTTCAGTTAGCCAGAGAACAAGAAATGACTAATAGGCATTTTTGATTCCTGTCACCCAGTAGAACAAAATGCCACATGCAGAATTTTCCCAGCCTCTCATGGTTATGTAGACAGCTTTCCAAGATTGTCTAAATTTAAGTGCCAAAGACTGTGATTTTGTTTCACATGTTTATGAAAATGATGCTGATCATAAAAAACACTTGACTCAGTATTCCATTATTTTCCCCTTAGCAGCTGGATTTCTTGATAGCACAAGTGATTCGTCACTTTCATCTGGCCTTCTGCTGCAGGATCCTTCCAAACAAGATGATGGTCCCAGCAGCACAACAGGTACATCTGCCTTCCAGACTGTAGCTGGAGCAGCTTGATATCTTTTCATAACTTTTGACACAATATTTGCAATACAAATTTAAATCCACCTGTCACTTTTTCATGCTTTAGGAAATATTTCACTTCCAGACCTGAACAAGGCTGCAAGATCAGAAGAGGCACCCTTTCAATGTAAAGTTCCAAGTCTGATGGTTGATGTTACAGGACAGACAAGAATAGAGAAAGTAATATTACCATCATACCTTCAGGGGAAAAAACCAAACACCATACCAAATAAAAAGGTAAAAATAACATCTTTCTTGACAACATTCATATCCTCTGAGTCCATCTCTTTTCACCATCATCCAATCTTTTCCATAAAATCTTCACCCTGGAGCAATACTGGAAGGTATTTTGAATCTGTTTACTGAAACATGGCTGTTGCAATTTAGTGTTCACTGGCAATTCTGTAAGTACCTTTCCTCTCAGCTGCTAGGACAAATTCATTCTGCATCAGGCACCTACACGAAAGCTCTGTTTCCAAAAGAGCAGAGCTTCCCCCGTTTTCCCTGAGACACCTCAATGGCTTAATACATTTGAAAAGTCAAACCAGTAAAAATTTTCAGACAGTATCCAAAGTGCCACTTCAGTTTTTACTCAAATTAGGATGTCTTTTTGTAATTCTTCGAGGTGAGTGGACAGAGGTCAAATATAGGTTAAGTAACTCTGTACCTGACTTAAGGGCCACCAACTTTCTCTTTGTCTCGTATTTTGTTTGCAAAGATAGAGGATCCTGTTGCAGGAAAGGTCAGCATATCTTCTCTGGCAACAAGACAGGATCTTACCGGCTTCCATCTCATCCCACCCAGAGTGACATTTGGAGTGCTAAAGGAAGGCTGCACTTATGCCACCACTGTAATCATGAAGAATGTTGGTGTGAACTTCTCAAGGTTAGTTTGAATTCTTAGTACCCTGATTTTTATCTCTCCAAATAGATCCTGACAAAAATCAAGTACAGTTTCTCATGACAGCCACCACTACAGAGAAAGTGCAGGAATTCTGACTTATAGGTCTGCCAGAGCTTTCCATAAGATGGAGCCATATCCTAGGAATGAAATCCATAGGATCAGTTCCAGAACAGTGCAAAAGTAACGGTCGTATCTGATGTAATGATCTTTAAAAATCTGAACAGCAGGAGGTTGCATTCACAAAAGGACTGAATCTCAGAAGTGAAACAATCAGTAAGAAACGAGGAAGCGAAACTTCTGCTTTAGTTGGTACCATTAAATTAAAGATTATTTGCACGAAATTCATGCCAGTGTCACGCCTTGTGCAATAGACTCCTATCAAAGGACATTAAATAAATATTGTTATGGATTTTTCAGTGTGCAACACACAGGTGTTTGCCAAGAAGCTGTTTGTACTTCAACTTCCTTTGAATGTGCAGGCTGAAAAAGCTGATGTTTCACGTTCTGTTGTAAGGACCAGGCAGTGTTAACAAGCTCTTTGAAGGCTTACTTTGGCCCACTCATCTGCTCCTTTGGGGGTTTTTTGTTAGAAATCTGAGGCTTGGCGAGAAGCCCAGGAATACTGCTGTAGTCCAACTTGTACATTGTGATGGAAGGGATGAGCTAAGAAATTCTACTGTCATTTACAAAAGCAGAGGAAGAGCAGGCAGCCTGCTTCCTACATGTGACTTCTCCTGCCTGAAACAGTTTCTGGCAAACTGATTCTCTTCTCTTTTTGACAGGTTTCGGGTGAAGCAGCCACCTCCATACACAGGACTGAGAGTGATGTACACACCAGGACCTGTAGGTTACACAGGAGAGCTTTGGGGTTTTTTTCTAGACTCAGCTGGCCCTCAGGCTAGCTAGGGCTCCTGTCTGGGACACCAGCTGTCTGGGAATAGAGCTGCCAGGGTACACAGTGTTGTTTAAAGTTATTTGAAGTGATGCTGTCTTCCACCATCCCTCTGCCACCTTCAGCTAAGCACCCCATGCACTCAAGTCTCAGCCTGTGCCAGAATGCAGAGGGATAAACATGTTAAGTTCAGTGGAAAGCAGCAGGTCAAGCAGTGAGGTTAAAGAGAGCTTTTTCAAAGCAAACAGGATTACTCTACCACTGCTTCAGTTTTCCCTTCTGCTTAGGGTGTTTGTTATATCTGCTCTTATGCCTAGACTTAATTTCCTGTCTTGATACCCTCAGGATTTGAACCTAGTAAACTATTCCCTCAATCCTTTCTTCTCCTGCTTCCAACTGTTCTCCACCTTAAATCTTATCTAGCAAAGCACCATAGCACCTTAAATTATCCCATTAAGTAGGAAGCTTTCATGCTTTCTGCTTTTGTTCAGTCTCTCTTTTCACCTGCCTGTTGTATCTGAATAAATAGTGCTGGCCAGTCTCCCCAGAGCATCCATGTAATACCAGGCCGTATCTTGCCAATGCATGGAATCAAGAAGCAATGACTTGTGCAGGGAGGCAGTGCCAGAGTGCAAGTCAAACCTCCTAGTCCAGAGCCTTAGCCACAACTCAGTACCTAAAATCATAGAATAGTTTAGGCTGGAAGGGATCTTTGAAGGTCCCAGTTGAGAGAGAAGGATGTTGTGGGGGACTGTGTCAAAGGCCTTACAGAAATCCAGCTAGATGGCTGGAATAATTTCCATTCTCTTCTTTTCTCCACACATTTGTCCTTTTGGATCTCCCTACCTCTGTGTTCTTTTTAGAACAGAATAGAACATTTTATTTCATTTGGAAGGGACCTGCAATGGCCATCTAGTCCAACTGCCTGACCACTTCAGGGCTGGCCAAAAGTTAAAGCACGGTGTTAAGGACACTGTCCAAATGCCTCTAACACTGACAGGCTTGGGGCATCAACCACCTCTCCTTTGGGTTCTCTCCCAGCTGTCCCAATTCCGCTTTTTCCTCTGGAACCTAAAAGGAAGTTTAAGGGGGAAAAATGCCAACACCTGGCAATTTTCTTTCAAAGTGCCAAGTGAAGAGACAAGGTTTTGTACAGACCTTTCTAGCGAGACAGATACTGGGTCTTGCAGATGCAAGTGCAATCCTGTGTGCTGGGCAGTGAGTCTTTAATTGCATCAAACACTGAAGAGCCACCTGCTCCCAGGACTGCTGGAGGGGACCATGTATGAAACTTGCACCTTACCTGTGAGTCATCCTGTGTCTCTCCTAGGTGGCAGCAGGCCTGCAGGTTGAACTGGAGATAGAGATTTTGGCCATGGTAATTGGAGGGAAAGACTCTGGTGGTCTTGAAGAAGTTTCCCATGATATTGAAATATTAACAGAGACAGAAACTCTTCTCCTGCCTGTGAAAGCAAATATCCTTTGTTGTCTTATTTCTTACACACACCTTGTAGCATTGACCCTGGGGATCATCTTCCTGTCAGAAGCCTCAAGCACTGTTTCCAGGGCAGGCTGTTGCAGTAGCAAGCTTTACTGTCCTTTTCAGAAATACACAAATGGGTGTTTGCAAAAGCACAACAAATGAACAGTTTAAGATTCTGATGCCAAAAACCTTTTACATCAGAATAACATGGTTTGAAAAGTGGGGAAAGGAAGAAGGGCAACTCAGAAAGAAGTGGCTTTCAAAAAAATAAATGAAAAGAATAGGAACTTTTTCCCACCACCCGTCATGAAAATACTTTATTACATTTTCAAATCTGTAGTAGTATCTGGTGATACAATGTTATGAGCAACAAGATGATGTATCATCCTGATACTGAACAGGCAAATAGGACAATCCCTGCAGCAGCAAAGATGCAAGCACAGAAGCACAGGAATGCTGTCAGAAATGAGCCTATGTGGGTTCAGTGGGCTTTTCAGTTGTTTAACTGAGGACAGCAGCACAGTAAAAGAAAACAGCAAAGTCAATAGCTATTATTTCTCTTTCCCTTGTGCTCCAGAAACTACCATGATTTTTTTAGATAAGATTACAGGCTCATTTTTAAGGGCACCATTAGAAGGGTGAAGTTCTCTTTGACTTCTTACACTTAGAAGTCTGGGAGAAGGGGTCCTCTGGAGACCTGTAAAAGAAATAGCAAGCCAAGCTACATCCAAACATGCCAAAAGCTTCATTCAGAGTAAGGACCACCCTTACCAAAGAAAGGAGAGCTTCAGGGTGCTCTGAGCCTGACCAGAGTAATAGCTAACAGCGATGCCACTGAGCCTTTATACGCCCTGGATGTGACACTGAAACTCTCTAAATTTACTTTGCATTGATCCAAAGAAACCTTTCATGCCTGTAATTGCAGAGCTGAGCTAGACAGGAGGGGTGGCATAGCAGCAAAACCAGCTGCTGTTCTGTTCCCACTCACCCAGTCCTCAGACACAGTTGCAGACCAGCCTCCAAAACACATGCCCTTCCCCCACATTTATCTGCTCCTTTAATCTTTGAGCTGAGGGCAATAGACCAGATTAAAGATGTTTCACAACCTTATTTCATTCCTCCCTCCACACATGATATTTTAGTTAACTAAATGTACCAAAATGGTTAGATCCTTAACATGATATTCCACCTGTGTTAACCAGTGACATTTATGAGTGCCGCCCAGAAGGATTCCCCCAGGGAGGGATGGCAGCAGCAGTCCAGGCAGTTCCTACAAGCCCCAAGCCACGGCTACGGATTACACTCCCACGAAAGCCTTGCAGTTAGTGTAAGTACTGGATGCAGTGATGCCAGCTGTCAATTAAAGTACAGTTGTTTTACCTCCTCTTGGCTTCATCAGCAGCATCCTGGACAAACCTCATGCAAGTGATGCACCTATCACACTGACATGGTAACTGTGACAAGAGAAGGGAAACACTGGATGTCATCAACCAAAGCACTCACTACAAGAGAACTGCAGATTATTACAGCTGCTCAGCTCAGCGGAGGCACTCACGGCAGAGCCTCCTCAGTCCTGTCCCAAGTCCTTCACTTACTGTCTCCACGTTAAACAAGTCCTTGAGCCTCCTGGCAGCTGCATTTATTACAGTTAAGCTCTAATAAATCAGCCTCTCTTTAACACTTTTCACTTTCTAAAACCAAGTCTTACTGGTGACCCGTTGACACTGACAGCAAGTCTAACAAGGGACAGAAGTCTTACAGATAGGGCAGCCTTAATGTGACAAGTTCAAATACACACAACCCTCTGCACACAGTTTCATACAGCACATTTCTGTAGTCTTACAGAATCAGTCTATATGAAGAATCACAGAATATCCTGAGTTGGAAGGATCAGGTCCAATGCCTGGCCCTGCACAGGTTATCCCCAAAATCACACTATGCGTCTGAAGGCATTGTCCAAACACTTCTTGAACTCTGTCAGGCTTGTTGCTGTGACCACTGCCCTGGGGAGCCTGTTCCAGGGCCCAACCACCCTCTGGGGGGAAAAACTTTTCCCTGATATCCTACCTAACTCTTCCCTGACACAGCTTCAGGCCATTGCCTTGGGTCCTATCACTGGTCACCACAGAGGAGAGATCAGTGCCTGTCCCTCCTCTTCCCCTCATGAGGAAGCTGCAGACTGCAGTGAGGTCTCCCCTCAGTCACCTCCAGGCTGAACAGACCCAGTGACCTCAGCCACTCCTCACAAGGCTTCCCCTCCAGACCTTTAATCTTCATAGCCCTCCTTTGGACGCTTTCTAAGAGTGTCTTAGAATGGTTAAGTCTTCCCTGACAACAAGAAAGCTTACTGGGAATTTCTCACAAACCACCAGTCAACATGTTTAACATTAGGCTGGTGTTCACCTCACCCCCATGAGCTCAGGCACTCTACAATACAATCGATGGTGACAGTTCATAAACAGGAACCCTATGGATGTCTCTTCTCAGCTCAACAGTCCCTGTTTGCTTCATATGTGTAACACTGACATCATCTTTTCATCCTTTCAACTTAAACATCTGTAAGCCTGCCATGTTATCTAACCAATCAGCAAAGAAATCCCAGCTGTATCTCATTTCCTCTCTGGAGAAAAAGTAAAGCAACCACATCAGTCAGTTCTCAAAAACTTCACAGCCATGTGCCTCTGACTGCTGCAACTGCTCTAGGACTGCCCAGTATACATCAAGTATAGCTTTTTTCCCTGATTAAATATCTTCTTGCCTTTTCCAGTGTGGAATTTTACCCCCAGAGTAACACACAATTATAGTCTAGAAAAATAACTAGCCTCATGCCTTCCAACTTAGGGATTTACAACCTGGAGTTCATCATAAAGGCAGTTAAAACAAACTTCTCTCACTTTGTGTTGAAACAGAAGATAAATACTCACCCAGTCAGTTCACATTTTAGTGAGACACCCCCAGTCCAAAGAGAAATTCTGATCAAGGTCATCTTCCCTGACAAGCACCAAGGGAAAGAAATTAACTACACAGTATTTTCCTTCTAAATCCAGCTAATCATAGCTGCTGTCACCACAGCCAAACCTCCCTTCTCTTCTGACTGTGCTTTTGTGTGGATTGATTAATAATTCCTACTGAAGCTGGCCGCAGCTATCCTGTGCTACCTAAACAACTGTACCTATGCCTTTTTGAACATTCTTCCCTTCAAAATCTCCTGGATTCAAAACCATACCCATCTCAGACATGTCAAGGAACTCTGGATTGGTTGGGTTAGTCTCCCAAAACAGGAAACACTGACACTCCTAGGTTAAATCCTGTAACTGGTTAAATAGTCTTGTTCAGTCATCCAGAACAGAAACAGTCAAGTCACTGCAGAGGCACCATGACAACTTCCTAAGTTCCTATCACCTTTCCCAGGTGGTTATCACCAGAGCCAATGATTGTCTCCACTGAGACCTGGAAACTTCCCTGCTATATTATACTTCATCAGCAATTTGCCACACCTCCTAACAAGCAAAAATCACTAATCAAGCATCACCTGATCAAACTTAGTTCTATCTCATTTAGATTTCTGCAGTTATTTTGCATTAATATTGAAAATATTTCGAAAAGATTCTCTTAATATACTCATAATTAAACACCGCACAGGAAGCTGCCCGTGAAAGCCTTCAGTATTCCTAAGCAGACTGTCCATCCCAAATGTGTGGTTATGATTTTTATGCCATTCAATTTGTGCAATAAAAGCAAACTCTTAATCTGCTTGAAGCCCATGTAAGAACTCTGTCTCATGTTGTTCCCTTCCAACAGCAGAAGGCCAAATCTACTGAAGCCAGTCCATAGCAATCACAGTGCTCACACAACACTTGCAAAGCATCTGGACATAATTACTGGGTTTGCTTCAACAACTGTACAAAGGTTGAGCTGGGGTTTCTTGTTTTTTCTTCTTTCCATTCATGGTAATTTTCTGTCCTCTTCCACTACAGGTTAGACCCCTAGAAGATCAACATGAGGATCAGCAACACTGAAATACCTACATTTTAGTCCAACCTTATGGAAACATCCCAATGTATTTTTTTTTCATTTATTCAATCAGATTAAATGAGAATAAATATTTTGCCTGTTCCCTATTAATGGGAAAGGTGGTTCAAAAGTTGCACAATCTCCTGACTGGCTGTATGAAATGCAAACAGTGGAAAGATTACTCTGTTTCAACCCTACTACAGAGCAGTGCTGAATAGTTCCCAGTAAGTTTGTTTTTAAAAGAGATTAGGTTTCTAATAACCTGTGCTGAGGCACCTGAAATATTTTTCAAGTACTGGGAATGCACCAGGTTTCAAGGCACTCAGCTGTGATTCTTCAGGAGCTGCTGACCTGTTCTGATTTTCTAATTCCTAAGTTTCTGTTTGCTTTCACCACCACAGGTTTAACTTTCTGTGTGTTCACTTACCTTTGATTAGCTGCAAACACCAGATGGGGGTTGTGAGTACACAAAGTTACACTTGACAGAGAGGGATTCTTACACCCTCGTGTTCACAGTCACACATGAGCACCTTCAAATGCTCATCTGCTCATCGCTCTTCATAGTGGAAGACTGAGCCACTTAGAGGTGGTCTTTTCCCCCTCCTTGTTCCTACCTACAGCAATGACTAAAAGAAAGATCACAGGCTCTTTCTGAGCCATCAAATTTGTGTATCCAAGTGTAGCTCTGCTTCAGGTTTATGAATTTGTTTCTAGCAAGGTGCTTTCCCGTGCTTCATCCTTTTCCAACATGTGACATCCTGAGAGAGAGATGGGGAATTTTCCTTGATACATGCAGATGACTTGTTCTCTCAACACTTCACAGTGACTGAGAATCCCATGACTGGGCTTAATAGTAGCTTTCACCAGTGTGAAATATGAATGCCAGTTCTCTGAACCCTCCCATCCACACTGTTGGGTGAGATACATATTCTAACAGTACAGATTTAAGCTTGCCCTGTACTTGCAAGTGCTTTCCTGCTCATATTTGTAAATACAGGGAATTTCACCCAGGAAAGGGCAAATTGATGTCCCAAGGATATCAAAATTCCTATCAGTGGATTGTTGGCACAGGACAGACCTCTTCCATGTGAAGCATATGCTGGGCTGTCTCAGCAGCCACCCGAGTACTGCATTAGTACAGACCAGTCACAAGTGATACAAATCTGAGAACCAGGGGGAAACTTCAACAGGGCAGCCTGTACCAGCAGCTAGGGAGAGAGAACAACGACTTTCCCACACCTAAACGACCTTTTCTCCAAGGATTCTTCCCTAATACCAGTGACAGCAAACAGAGACAAAGGTCAAGGAATTACACCTCTTCCAACTTGGATCAGAGGATACCTGTCATCATTATAAGGTGACTCTGCATCCCAAACCACTCTTCTATACCAGCATTTACATCCTTCTCATCAGTCCCTGGGTTCATGTGCCTGTGGCCATGTTTTTTTCTCCCAGGCCTCCCAGGGGATGATCAAACAGCAGCTCATTACACAGCATCCATAACACCTATCTCCTTTTATTAAGATAAACAGAGGCACAGTCAGCCTTCCCCTTTTGGTACCTGGTTTTGGCATCTCTCTCCTCAGTCACCTCAGCTGAGGGTGCACTTTGGTGTCACAAGCCACCTCTCCATCTGTAACATTTGTACTTCCAGCGGGCTGGCCCATTTCAGCAGCTGATGTGGGTAACAGATGTCACCTGACTTTACCAACAAAACATATCATCCTACAGTGCCTCCTCTTCCCCCTCGTAATCCCTCTTAGGAGGGTCTATTTTGGGAGTAGTAAAGGAAAAGAACAGAATAAAATGAAATAGAACAGCCAGGATAGAGACATGTTTGAGTGCAGCTGTTTGATCACAAGTTTCATCCATATCTGGACAGATATAAAATTACAGGGGCACCCAGAAACAACTGGCAGAGCTGTACAAAGGCTGTCATTTCTATAAGGAGTCTGAGCCCCACCTGGAAATGGGCATAATGTGCTCCTGTAAATTACCCAGACTCTGAAGAGGCAAGTGAACAATCATCCCCTGACAAAGTTACTTACCAACAAGGGAGGCGTGGTTGTTAGGCCTGAGGTGCTGCCTAGAGACTGACCAACTGAACTGTTGCCTTTTGCACAACTGCTGGTAATAGGCAACCCAAGTCAAAGACAGCAGTCAGCCACAAATGGGATGCAAATAAAAACCCATATGAAACCCAAGTGAGAAGTTCAGCTTTGAGTACCTAAGTCAAGCCCAACAGTCAGCAAAGTATCTGGAAGTAGCCCCCACCACATACCCCAAACCTGTGACTGCTGGTAAAAAAACACAGCATGTGCTGTAAATTAATAACAACAGCAGCAGAGGCTTGTTCACTTTATTCTGCCCCACTCCAAAAATAAATCATTTTATCTGATACAGCACAAGTACAACTGTGCAACAAATCAGTGCTATTTCTAAAACCTGGAGCAAGTACAAGGCAAACAATCCAGGCTTCTCACGCTTGGTCTGCCAGCTCTCCAGAAAAACACAATCTGGGATGGCAGCCCTTTCATTTGCTCCCACTGATTTTATTCTCTGTAAAAAATCCTTTGAAAACTGACACACAGGCCAAGGCAGCTGAGGATTTACAAAAGAAATACCAGGACAAAACACTATGAACAAAATTGTCTCATAAAGCAAATATAAATATGCCTTTAATAGAGTGCAGCCATGTTTTTCCCTGTCCCACTAAAGAGTGAGTGGCTGTAGATCAAGTCCTCACACTTCAGCAGAAGTCACAGAGCTTTTTCCAGAGGCCACAAGCCACCAGCAGGTGCCAAAACCGTGAAAAATGTTGCCAGCTGCCTTCCTTGGACAGAGCATGGTCTCACCAGCAGTTCATGTGCTGGATTCCATTGAATCAATGCTGCCAGAAGGAGCTGATCTCAGGAGAAATCAACTCCATTTCTAACAGGTATTCCACTGGAGGAAGAGCCTTTGACAGCCACCTCAGAAAGAGTCCAAATGCATCCATCTGCAGCAGACTACAGAGAGTCCATCTCAGAGACAACCATTCTGAGGTGGGTTCACATGCTGGGTTATACCACATGGGGAGGGGACAGACTTCGTCCCAGCCACTGGACATCATCACAGATGTTCAGCCACAAGAACATTTCCATGGTCAGCAGTGAGGTTACATGAGTCCATCCAGGTGCTCTGGGTCTTGGGCAGTGAATGAATGCTAGAGCACTGCAAGAACCATCTTCTCTTTCTTCTTCCTCTTCCTCTTCTTCTCCTCAAAACGTTCAGTAGCATCAGCAAAAAATGTCACTTCATCCTTGGCCTCAATCTCCCTCTTCAGGAACTGGAGCCCTGCCATGTTGAATCCCAGCACATCCTGCAGAGACAGACCAGCACCACACTGTGAGGCACATCCCAAGCTTGTTAGGGGGCAGAGTCCTGCACTGGCCACCCTCTACTGAGATGAGGAAAACAAGACAATCCACAGATTTAAAGAAAGCCATGTTAGTTTAAATGTAAATTTCATCTGAGCAGGAGAACAGTCAGTCCTGCACTCAGTTCCATACAGTCTTCTCTTAAGAGCAGCTACAACCCACTGTATTTTGTATTTTTGAAAGACAAGTTGCTGGCAGGCACCTGAAGCTTCCTCTGGGAAAATGCACAGTGTGCATTGAGGTAGCAGCCCACAGAAAAGCCCAAGAGAAGCAGGGCGTTACTTTACCTCCCACATATTTAAAAACAAGCAAGCCAAGATCTAAATACATGTATCAGAAAACCAAGTGCAAATGAGGCAGGAAGCACAAGTGTTAAGATCACCACGGGCTATTCTCACATGAACAGGAACATAAGGAAAAGGCAGCCTAGTGCAAAAGAGGATGGTTTAAATGGGCTCAGACCCACAATCAACTTCCCCACTGGACACCACAGACAACTCATGCTCACAAACATTGTCTCATCCCATTATTCTAGATCCTGGAACAGGGGAGGGTGCAACACTCACCCGGGCCTCACTGACTCTGGAGATGGTGGTTTTCTTCAGATTTTCTATCACTGTGAGCAGCATCTGGTTGCCTGTGATCTGCCCAAAATGTATCCTGGGAACAAAGCAGGCAGCGACGTATTGCAGCATTGTTCTTACAAACATCACAAAGCCCCTCTCCTGAGCCTCTGTGTGTTCTGGACATACTTTTTTTTTAATTAGTCTTCCCCAGACCAGCACTGTAACAGACATGGACAAATTTATCTGGAAAAGCTGTTTTCTGAAGTTTAGCAGTGGTTCAAGGGGAAGGTCCTTCTGAGGACACAGGCTCTACAGTGACTCTGGGCCACCAACAGTGCCTCGTCAGACTTGATGTGAGATCTTTCACTCCAGTGAGACTTGGGCCACCAGGACCAGCAACCCCATCTGGGCATGTCAGCACTCTGCATCCAATCAGTTCATTCCCACACACTGTGGGCTGCAGAAATTCCTTATCTCCTGCAGAGACCACACCTTTATTCTCAAGGATGCTTCCCAAGAGCTTCAGGCCCAGAGACTCAGAAGAAAGCCCAGATACTGTCTGGGCAGATAAAGGACTCACTTGAGCAGGAAGAGGAGAGCTCGGCACAGGAGCTCAACATCTGAGCCCAGCTGAATATATTCATTGAAGAGTCTGAGCAGGTCAGGGACATAGGAGAAGGGCAGCACCAGGAGAGATTCTTCGAGCTCACTGAGGAAAAAAGCAAAGGGACACAAGCATTAGTTTCAGCCACTGCCCTGCTACAGATGAGCAGGAAACACATCCACATTGGTAGGTTCTGGTACTGAGCTGTGCTAAGCACTCCTCACAGCTGGTCCATGACTGCCCACACCTGCACCAGATACCCTGCATCTCTACAGCCCAGGCATCTTGTGGCACAGGGAGCAGGCACACAGCCTTCCCTCCTCAACATCCCCAAACTGCTCCCCACGTACGTGCGCATCTCCAAGCGGCTGACCCACATCCACGAGCTTCAGCCCACACTCCCTGTGGAAGGAACACTTCCCATTCCCCAATCCCATGCATGTTCCAAAAAAGGCTGCCAGGAACAGTGACTCCAGACTCTCTAGCACTGCCCATACCTCATATGAAAGACCACTCAAGGACCCCAGCCAGTCCTGGGCCTAGAAATCCAACACTCAGTCACAAATCTGTTCAGCAATAAAGCTCTTGGGACTCACCTCGACTTGACCTTCTTGAAAACTTCCAGCACATATGCAGAAGGCTGCAACAGAGGAAAGACACCAGCCCTGCTTAACAAGAAAGGGCCCAGGACCAACAAGCCCTAAGGTCCATTTCACACAGTTAAAAACACACCATCACATCCTGTGAGACAGACACATCAAGCTGAATGTAACAAAAAGGAAACCCCTTGAGCTTCAATCAGCTGGCACTCTGAGAAGCTCTCCCTCAGCCTTCTCAGGGTACTCTACACTGGTGAAGAATATTGTGAAAAATCTAATTTATATTCAACCAGATAAATCATCTCAATTCATGTCAATGAATCTTGTACAAACGGGGTAAAAAGCTTGGTGAAACAAACTATATATATAAAATCTTATACAAACTCATCTCCTAAAGACTTAATTCCTGCTACTTCTGTTTATCTGCTGAAAGCATTTGGCAGATGCAGAGCAGAGCTTGGAACTGGGAAAGAAAAATGTCTCTGGCTACTAAGGCATAGGATTTTATTCACTTCTGTTCAGTCTATCCAACTTACAATTAAACACACCTATAATCATAGAGGAAGGGACAGAAGGGCTCTTGCAAGGTGCTTACAGGTAATTAGAAGGAAGACAAAGGCTGTTTCATCTGGCACTGACACACAGCTTCGAGCAACCTGGTCTAGTGGGCGGTGCTCCAGCCCAGCGCAGAGGGGTTGGAACTAGATGATCTTTAAGGTCCCATCCAACCCAAACCATTGTATGATTGCATGAAGCCAGGTGAGTGAAAAAAGAAGGATCTTCCTCCGGATGCTTAAAAAACACAGTCTGGGAGTGCACATTGGAATAAACCAGGAAAACAAAAACTAATCTACTCAGAGTGGATTTTTATTTATCAATGAAATCCATGCATCGTTGTCTGTGTATTTTGTAATATGCCAAAAATTCTCAGAGTTTAGTGAAACCTGTTGTGTAGTAGTATGACATGGGTGAATAAGGGCACCAGCTCTAGCCTGCAATACCTGGGCATTGAGAATACCATTCAGAATTTTCTCAGTGTAAACTCTGCAGGAATAGGAACAGAATCAGTAGCAGGTGTAGCAACACCACATAAATAAACCTGGGAAAGGTTTGAACTAGCTTTGCTCCATATCTTGGAGAATACTGTAAACCTCTGGCTCATAAGGAGCATCATAAGGTCACGGCTACCATCAGGGTTGTTTAACTCTGACAGGGTTAAACTTTTGTAACACACATGCATGATACTAAAAAAATAAAAAAATAACAAAAAAACCCCATCAAGATGAAAACCCAAATTATATTCACTTTGCACAAGCAAAAAGAGTTGAGCCAAGCAGTCCTTCCCCACAGCAACCCAGTAAGTTGGCTCAGCCGGCAAATCAACCAGCCCCACTGCAGCTGAGAATGGACTACAGCGGCCTGGGCATTCCACTTACTGTAATATTTCCATAGGCACGGAGGATGGGATTGACAGGAAAGGGAACCTGGAGACACAGAATGGGTTAGAATGAGGCAGGTGTGTGTATAAATGCATATTCAGAGCAAACTTTTACCCAGAGCAGAAGAGAGCTTTTATTGTCTTCCTGCAATTCCCACACCTCCAACCTCCCCAGAATGTTGCTGAAGGCCTCATGTACAGTCACCAGACAATCTCATTCTCATATATGACTAACTCAAACATGGATGAATTTCCTTCCACTTCTTGTAACTTTTCCCACGTCTATCACAGCCCCTTATTTAGCAGGATGTGTTGAGATGAAGGCAGAGATGAGGCTTTAGGGTGAACTTGCAGCAGCACGCTATTCCAGGGACAAAACTTGCATCCTGCTATGACTCTAAGCATAAAGATCATTGGAAAGAACACATCCCTAATTATGCCCCAGAGCATGGTGCCATTTAGTTCTCCAGAAGATTTGAGCAAATGTCTGCTGTTTCCAGCTGTCCTGATTTTATTTGCACGCTAAGCCTTTCCACCTGAGCTGGAAGGATACACCCAGCACACCTCAGGATTGTTACATTCCTCAGTCTTTTACCTCTTTTCCTGCAGCTTTGCATATGGCATTGTGTTCCTTTAGTTTTGCCATCTCTTCTCTGTACAGCTCGATAGCTTCCATGATCCTCTCAGCCTGTGCAGCGCAAGAACAGCACATCAGTGACACCAGACAAGCCAGGGCAAGGCTCAGCTGGACAGATGGAGGTGGAAGCAGAGGTGCTGACACAAAGCATCACATGGCATCTCCCCTGATAACCTCTACTCCAGACTGCACCACTACCCTGAGCACACAGGTCACGTCCTGAAGATGTCACACACCATCCACATCCCCCCACTGCCCTCGGTGCTCTCTGCTGCAACTTCAGTTGTTGCCTTTGACCACCATCCCCAGCAAGCAGTGCCCCTTTGAGGCACAAGCCCCCTTCCTAGTACAGTCTCCCACCTCAAGCACCACAATAGATTTCCACCTTCCACAGATGCCCACTGGACTGCCCAGCCCTTCAGGGAGAGGCCTGATGCCTTGAGAAAATCCCAGCTGCCCTGTGCTCCTTTGGGATGCAAGAGCAGGGCAAGAGCAGCTCTGTCTGTCCCACATGTGACAGGCAGCTGCAGCTACAGGAACCCCACATCTCATTCCTCTCAGGAGGAAAGAATTCCTGGTGTGTGACTGTCCAGAGTCCAAACCCTCCCTGCTGACCATGGAGCAGGACAGACTGCTCCTGCAGGCAGAGGCAATCTGCCCTTATGTGACAGCACAGGTTACTCCTCAAACTGATGCTGTGACCCTGTGACAGCCCCCCTTGAGAGACTGGTAAGGCACTAAGCCACGCTGGCAGAGCAACACCACCTTACCGCTTTGATGGTTTCAATGGTCTTCTTTCCTGCCAGCCCTGTCTCTCCTTGCCTCTCTCCAGCCACCTACAAAAGACAAAATACAGAGCTGCAGTTCCATCCTTCCACAGTAACAGAGCCAACTGCATCGTGGAGCAGCCACAGATCAGCAGTACCTTCCCACCTGGACCTCCTCAAAGCAAGAAACTGATCCATCCTCTCTGATACCTCTTCCATGCCTCTTACAGAAATAGTTTTTCCAGGGTTTGTACAGTCAGACTGACACACATTCAGATGGTGCAACTCACCACAGGCTGCTCTTCCTTTGCCACACTCTCTTCATATTCAGCTTCTCGTTGCTACAGAGGATGAGAACACAACATATTAGCGGGGTGAGCAAGGCAAGGGTGCAAGTCTCTTCCAGACTGTTGGAGCAAGGCAGCCTGGAGGGCTTCATGCAGCCCATTGCAAAAACAGGACCAATCAGCAGAGACCAACCATGCCAGTGGCAAAATGCCCATTTGTCCCTGGTTCCAACCCAGGGATTGAACTCTAGAATCTCCCAAAGAGAAAGAAATCCAGGTCTCTGCTCTGGATGCAGGAATAGCCCTTCAGAATCCCACCAAGCTGAGACAGACACCACAGTTCAGCACCACACCTTTCACCAGTCACAGGAACAAATCTAGAAAAGTCCCAGGGTTGTCCTGGGCTGCAAAAGGAAAGAGTCTCTGGTCTGCCATCTCTCACATGAAAGGGCACCAATTATGTTATGTGCAACTCACTACTCGTGTATTCATGCCCACCTTGCTATTCAAACTTGTCCCACAACAAACTCCTCTGGAATCTGGAAAAGAGCTCTCTCTGTCTCTCCTTTTACCAAACACAGAGCATCAAGGTACAGCTTGTGGGTCGGCTCTTGCAAACAGGCTGGGATAAAAAAAACCCACTGCAGGTTTCTTATCCACTCCTGCTTCTGTATTTCTGCCTCCTTCCCCCTGCGCCGTGGTTTGAGAACTACCTTACCAAGGGGTGACAGAGATAGGGTTCTCTGAGGGATCCAGTGAAAAGATAAAGAGTTACAAATTGTTCCAAGGGAATCTCCGATTGGATACATGAAACAAATATCGGCCAACCCCAATGGTGGCTCAGTACTGGAAGAGGTGCTCAGCCAGCCTGGAAAATCTCTTTCCTTGGAGATGTCAATGTATCGAGGCAAGTCTCTAAGCAGTCAGATACAGCTTTAAGATTATCCTGCAGTGAGCAAGGGGTTGGACTAGAGACATCCAAGACTTTCCTTCCTACTGAAGTCCTTCTGAGTCTGATTCCTCACAATACAAGCTCAAATGGAATGGAAGGGGCTTCTTCCAGCATCCCTGACCTCTGGGGCCTGCTACTGAGACAGAATGGACCTCTCACAGTTCAAGAAGGGATAAAACACATTTAACAGGAGCAGTGCTCTCCATCCCTCCACATCAGCCACCTGCTGAACTGCCTCCCGAGCACACTTGTGCTGAAAAGAGCACAAGAGGATGTCAAATACTGTAAGCAACAGACCTGTAGAAAATCACAACTAAAGACAGACAAAAACAGGTCTGGAAGTCATTTTTGGTAGGAAAGATGCAACTCTCACCATCTCCCTTTCCTCTTCCAAAATAAGTGGTTCCCTCGTCCTTTCCCAGAGGCGCAGGGACTTGTCATGGGATGCTGACACCACGTAGTCTCCATTGGGACTGAGTGCCAAGCACCACACCTCCTGGTGATGCCCCTGCATAGATGACAGAAGAGGTACGACATTAACACCACCCAGCTTCCACCCCTGAGGAAAATGCTGCTCATGCAGGGATAACGCTTCCTTTCAACAGACTCCAAAACTTCCTACCTCCAGCGTCTGGACATGTTCAAATTTATCTGCATCCCACTGCTTAATCTTGCTGTCCTTCCCAGCTGTGAAGAAGAGATGGGATTTGGGCACAAACTGCAGATACATCACACTGGAAGAGAAAAAGGCTCAAATTTACCCACTTGGGGGAAACTGCAGAACTCCCCCTGCTCTATACTGGACAAAATGACTATTGCTGGATCACAACCCCTTGGAGACAAGTCCCCAGCCCAGAGATGCTGCAGGATTTGACTAACCTGTCATCATGGGCAAAGAGAGAACGGTGACAGTCCCCAAAATCCAAGCCCCAAATCTTCACATTCCTGTCAGCAGAGCCGGTCGCAATTAGAGTCCCATCCTATAGAGCAACAAAGAGAGAGGAGGGTGTGGGGAGCTGGCTGGCAGCCCCATGAGGAACTGCTGCTGCCCCAGTGACTCCACACAGCTGAGTAGGCTACTGAAATACGGCCTCCTGATCCCTCCACCCCCTCACCAGTGGCCCATGCTCTGGTACTGGCACAGCCCACTGACAGCACTCTGGCCCTCCTCTGAGCCTCTGCACGTATTTGGTTATATCTTGACATTCCTGGCTTTAATGAGCCTCATTCCAAAGATACCTCAGTTCGAGATGCAGCCCAAGAATGAACAGGCACGAAGAGGCTGCTCCCTCTGAGCACCCGCCCTCTGCTCCCACTAACAATTCAGGCTCCTCTCATACAGGAACTTCAGCAGAAAGCAGGCTGTACCTCTTACAATGAGTGTAAGGAACCATTACAGCACTTTGTTTTCCACTCACTCACAAAATGCCTCAGGTCAGCTCTGTCATGACCCCAACTCTGATACCCCTTCCAGTGAGCACAGGACTGCAGACTAAGAAGGGGCTTGCTGTGTCCCACCCAAAAACTGTTAAGCCAGGAGCAAGGAGGTGACAAGAAAGCATTATCCTAGAGGCCTTGATGCCAGCAGAGGTTCTCACACTCACCCACATCCCCACAGTCCCACGTAACAGAGCCCTAACAATACTTACGTAGCAGATGTCCATACACAGCACTGGCAGCTTGTGTCCATACAAAGAGAGGAAAAACTGAAGCAGAAGAACAGTGACTCAGTTAGACATGCTGGGTAGAGAGGTGTGAAAATCTCAAGCTCCAGGCTACTTCTGCTCTGCCTCAGGAGCTGTTTCTCTAGCACTGCCCCACTTTCATTCTTGCCCTGAACACTCTTAGCAGCAGGTTCATGAGGGCAGAACTGAGAAGGTGGAAGTACCCAAGCAAGCTCTGTTTGCTCTCTAACTCTGGTGCCAATCACCACTGCCTATGGAGTTTATTTCTGTTTCTCTCCACATAACTGTCAGCACCAGTCTGTCTTGTGTCACTCCCTAACATTCCCATGCTAATACACAGCTCACAAATCCACCACACACTGCTCACAAGCAAGGTTCTCCTCCCACAGGCTTTGCTTCTGCCATGCCCTATTTAACACCACATGAGACACATCCATCCCCACCCTTACACTGCCTGACAGATCTGGAGTACGACCACGTCTGCAAGGTTTAGAATGAACCTTGCCACCTGCAGGCTCATAACACTTTTCAAAGGAAAAATGGATCTTCCAGTTCCCAGTGTGGAACAGCCATGGTTCTGTCAGGTTTGCCAGCAAACAGGCCCCTGAAGCAGGACGCATGGTGTCTCTGGCTCTTACTGGTGTTCCACAATAAACAGACATTTTTCCTTTGTATTCCTGATCTTGCAGGCTACAGTTACATCCCTTCCTGCACAGCCTCACAGCCTGTTTGGTCACACACCTTGAGTGTGTCAATGTAGAAGACCTTCACTGTGCAATCCAGTAAGGAGACAGCCAGCAGCTTCTGGTTGGGGCTGTACCGCACACAGAGCACGTCTTCATCCAGCTGTAAAATGCGCACGTGTTTCATGGAAAGCCTGGCAACGAGAGGAAAAAACAACTGTTATCCCAAACAAACAAGCAAGGAAAAGATATGGATACAAGTCCCACACTGCACCCTGGGAAAGCAAGTGAATTTTAACATGCAGCACCTCATTCCTCACTATGACAGGACTGGAAATCAGCGGGCTCTGATGGCTGATGAATGTCACTGCTACATTTACAGTAATGATCTGCAGGCCCCACCTGATCAGACACTAAATTCACACACAAAAAGAGATCAGAACGAGGCAAGTGCCCTTCTCCAGCTAAGCTCAGGTCTTTACAAAACTGCACTGAGCCCACACTCTTCTCCATGTGTTCCACACAGATGTCATGGGCAGTTCTTGCAGTGCACAGCAAAGGCCAAAGTACCCATCAGTGATAATGGAATCTGCACAAGGTTTATCTTCTCACCTTTTCTGAACATTGCTCTCATCCTTCACAAGCTCAAACTCCCAGAACTTGACACATTTATCAGCACCTCCTGTCACAAAGCCATGCTGTAGGGGAAAACAGAAAAGTTTGAACTAGTTGTGAAACTAGTTGCTATGACCCAGAGAAAGTCTGTGGCAAGGAATTGCCAACACACAGGAGGTTTTTGAAATGTCCCACATTCCTATAGCATTAATGATTAAGTGGACACCACTAGAAGCATTTGCTGTGGTTAGAGCATGCATTGACTGAGCAACAACAACAATTTCAAAAGCTCTAGCTTATTTTGGAGGTCTAAGACAAAGACCCCAATGTAAAACAAAACCTGGACTGACACTTTGGGATTGAAAGCAGTCATCTCAGCTGCAAGTAACAATATGCTTTTGGTTTGTGGGCAACCTGAGACTCTCACTGTTACTGAATCACACACTTTACCACCACCCTACAAGCAGAGCCTTCTGAAGGAAGAACAGTCCAACATTTTACATTAAGAACAAGAGTAAAATCTATGCTTTATGTTTTAATCTGTAGGGTGGATGAGAATCAGACAGATTATTTCTTGCTATGGTTTTGATTCCACTAGAAAGTTCTTAGACACTACCAGCTGCATCCTCCACCTCCCAGGATGAGGGGTTTCCATGCTTCTATCAGTGGTGCAAATACAGTACTATAGGAAGAAATTACATGAAAAGATGTGCAGCAGATGATACTTAAAAGGATGGCTGAGTCACCTGGTCTGGTGAAAGAGCAATGGACCACACTGCCCCGTCGTGAGCATCAAGTGTCTCTATCAGACTGCCAGAAGCCAGGTCATACAGCTGCAGCTTCCCTGTCTGGGGAAAAAGATATCACAGAGGAAGAATCAGCCTCTGCTCACAACTCATGATGGCTCCTGACAGAAGAGCTCCCTGCCACCCATGTCCCCAGCAGCCAGCTTCATTAGGTGGCTGTTACACACAGATGGCCAAACTCCTGATCTCCACCAGGCCTTCCCAAAGCTCTCCCCTGCTGTCCAGCTCAAGCCACAAGAGCTCCATGATGACTCTAGGAACACAGCAGTGCTCCAGATCAGGAGAGGCAATACATTTTCTGTGAGGCTGCCTTAATGTCATTTTCCTAACACATTCCCAGAGCTGGGCAGTCTGGGCTCAGAGGGCCACTCCTTACCTTGGTCCCAACGATGACCTGCCGATCTCCAGGGACGAAGAGCGAGCACAGCGCGTACTCACATTCCATTGTCCGGATGCACTGCAAGGTCGACCTGTGGACAGAGCCCAAAACCTCTTACCACACACAAAATCTGGCCTGCTCAGTGAGACATGCTCCAGTGTGGCCTCTACCTACAGCTGTCTTTCAGCTGGGGTCAGAAGATAAGCCACCACCATCCTATTGACCCAAACACTATCCAGCCTTACTTCTAACAACGCTTCCATAAAAACATACCGGTATGTTATCCATCATCATGGCCTACTGCTGCTGTGAAAGAGAACAGAGCTCCTAATTTCAAAGAGCAATTCAGGAAAGGTGGGAAGAATATAATATAGTGTGCTCGGAGGAAACTGAGCTTGAAATCAGCACCAGTCAAGAAACACTGAGGCAACATTCTACATCAACACACAACACTCCAGATAAATGCACTACACTACTCAGTCTAACACTAGATCCTTCAGACAAGATGTCAAGTAACCCACAGGTTCCCTAAAGAATAGGCAGTAGCTTGTTTAGGGTAACAGTTAATACCTCTTATTAAAAAGGAAAAAACAGAAAAAAAGCCACAGCAAAATACAGTCTACACCCGACTGCTATGTATGACCTTTGTGTTTAGACCTTGTGCTGAAATTTTACATCTATAGCTCCTCAGTTTCCCTAATAAGGAAAGAAGAAAAATAATTTTCTATTTACTTCCTTTACTTCATTCACTGTTTTATCTCTTTCCGTTGTCCCCTCTTTCTTATCACTGCTTTTCTTAACACAGCACCCCTGAATTCTGGGAGACTGACACAACTGCACTGCATACCTGTTCCAAATCTTCACAGACTCTGCAGCTGCTGAGAGAATGGCAATGTTGTCAGAGCTAAAAGCCAACGTCCTGACATCACTGCGGTGGCCTCCAATGGTTATCCTGGACACACGGACAGCCTGGGGGACTTGTGCTGACAGGTCCAGGTTGTACAACTCAATGACGTTGTTCTGGAGCAGCAGCACCATCTTCAGCTCTCCTTTTGGAGAGAGAATCAAGTCAAATGACCTGTTTGATTAGACAAAATCAGAGCTGTACACAGGGGCAATAAGACAAAATGTAGGAGGGATCAAATATCAAGAACAACTGGGACAGAGGAATATAGACAGAGCACATCCAACAAGCAAGGGCACACTGAGCCCCAGAGGTGTGAATGGACTGGAGATCATGGCAGGCCTCTCCCCAGCTCCAAGCTAAACACATGTTGAGGGAGAAACTTCTTCCACCTCTGCCTGCACTGAGCCATGCAGAGCTCTCCCCAGGTAGCTGCATAATCACTGATCACTCTACAACAGACTTTCCACTCACTTGATTTTAGAAGAAGCTTTGACATTAGTGACCCGTTGAATCTCCTCCTGAAGGCTCAGCTCCACACTCCTTTCAGGCTCCTCTTCAGAGTTCTGTCTGGAAATGACAGATAAGGGAGGAGAGTCAAATGACCCAGCACAGCCAACACAAACTAACACAGTGACAGAGAAAACATAAGGAAACCATTCAGCCTGCTGAAAACAACTTCCCTCTTGTCCAGCAGCACTTTTAAGAACAGGGTGCACAGTGAAGTTCGTGCCAGTATGCAGACTACTCAAGACACAAACTGTCCTAAGAAAGGCAACCTCCTCTGCAGCCAAAACACAAGGCACATTGCAAAGATGGATACAAAACAGGCAACAGAAGCTGTGTTTGAGAGCAAGATCAGTTTCTACTCATCTCCTGTCACTCACCAAAAGCTCTCAGCCATTGCCAAAATGCACTTCCAGATTTATGTGCCCTGTGCTTTAGTTTCTACCCTGGAGCCAAACCCCCACTAAGGGCTGTTCTGAGGCACCTGTTAAGTGCCTGGATATGCAGAGAGACACTTAACACAGGGTCAACATTAAGAAAGCTCTCACCTGTATCTCTGCCTGCTGTGAGACAGGAAATGAGGTATCAGACTCACTGTGACTTCTCAGATGAAACTCTCATTCCTGCATTGCCTACCAAGGACTTACTTTGATGCACCAAGCAGGATAAACACCAATGTCAGGTAGAGTTGAGCAGCTCTGAAAAACCCATTCTATGTCCATTTCTCTGCACACTTTAGCACATTTTTTTTCCAGGGGGAAGACTCAGGTATTTCCTTAGTCTCTGGGAGCAGTGCTGCTCAGACAAGCACCAAGGATGCACAGGAAAAGCAACCCCAAAATACAACAGCTAGCACAAAGAGAATGGCCAGAGGCTTGGAGTTCAACCAGTGTGTAATGCTACTGAAGAGCTTTTCTAACCTAAGAGCTTTTCTAGAGTCTTCTGGATGCAGACAGCACCTGAAAAATTACTTACTTGGCTTTTTTCCTTGCTTTCTTCATTTTCTTTTCCAATTTCTTTTGGATTTCCTCTTCAGAAAGGACAGAGAACACTTCCAGAACAGCATCTGTTCCCTAGAGTCAGAGCAAACAAATTCAAAGGCATGCAAAGCCCTGACTGGCCCTTACAGAAAGTACCCAAGGTCTCTACCAGCCTCCTCTAGAGCTCAGTAGCAGAGCCCCCCATTACTCACATGGCAGGCCAAAAACTTGCCCATCCGATCTGTGCCAAGAGTCACCACTCGGTCTCTCCCTTCCCGCATGATGGATCCAACTTTGCTGCACTTAACGATGCGCTACAGGGAAAGAGGGACAAGCTTGGGTCTGCAGGGTCAAGTGATCTTCTCAAGCAAACTCAGAAATCTGCTGACAGGGGAAGTCAAGGAGAGGGGGAAATGAACCCACAGGGTCCTGGTAGGACAGCTAGTAAGGATAATAAAGGGACAAAACAAGCATGTGTGTGAGCTACAAGCTTATCTCCTTGTGTTTTGTTGCCTTCAAGCTGAAAATAATCATTGGCAGTCTCTGTGGAAGAATAACAACTTCATTGGGAAACCATTGCCATTTAAAAGACAGCTGAATTTTTATGCTACAGAGACAGCAAAGCACAGTCAAAAGAGGCAGAGATGGTGGGAACAGATACTCTTAAACGGCATTAAAGGGAGAGAAATCTTCCAGAGAGCAAGCTGGAAAATTAATTAATAAAGTATCTACCACAACTACAAGCAGTCTGAGATCTGAGCAGTACCCCAGAAAGTTCTACCAGAAAGACAGATTCAGTGAAGTCTCCAGCAGCAGCACAAGTGAGAATGGCTTTCTGCAATCCAATCTCACACCATATTTCATTACAGTGCAACTCTGACCTCTCAGTTTCTGCAAAGCTGAGCATCAGCACTGAACTCAGCAGCTGCCAACCATTGATTTTATTCCTGTTGTTTGATGAAAGAGCTCTATTAGCACTGTTTAACTTTATACATTTGCTAGACCTCCTCAAACAGAAAGAAAAGAAGAACTGTCAGTGGAGCAAAAATCTGTGGGTGTTTTGCCACACATACTGCTGCTGATGTTTTGCAGGTAGATGAGGCAGTAACTGCTGCTGAGGAAGGTGTTATGGAGCAGGACAAGAACTGTCAGAGTTTCCCAAACAGGCTGAATATGACACTCAGGATATAAACCATGCAAATGGGGTTAGATGCAGCATCTCACAGACAGCATGGAAAACTGATCTTACTTCCTCAGGATGCTCATCCAACTCTAAGGTCTCATCCTCTTCAGTGTTTTCTTCTGCTCCAGGTGAAGAAGACCCTTTGCTTTTCTTGGATTCTGGTTCATCAGGATCTTTTACCTGCTCACAGGAAAAAAAAAAGAAAAACAACAAAAGGAGTACCTTAAACCTCAAGAGCTGTGGTTTCTGTCTTACACTTCATTTCCCTGGAGGTACAACTGGTTAGCGTATACTGGAGTGTCCTACAGCATTCCTGTAGGCACCAAGCACTCCATGTGCCCCCATGATTATCATCCACCCACAAGACTGCCTTCTCTAGCTGTTAAGTCAGAAGGCAGGAAGATCTGACACACTGTGGAAATCTTGTTTGGGAAGTGCTCACAGCTTCACCTGAAAGCTCAAAACACAGGAAACAGCAAAGCCCATCCCACGAGCAGCTTCTGGACTCCTCAGACAGCACAGACATTGCTCTGGCTGTTTTCCGGAACATCCATCAGATTTGAACGCGTTCCACCTTCATCTCAGTTCAAAGACAAGCAGCTGGGCAGGGGGATCAGAGGGGTTACAGAGGGAATGTCTTACCTCCTGGATGTACGTGAGATCCCACACCCGCAGCTCACTGTCGGCACTCCCAGTGATCAGACGCTTCTCTTTGGACAGCAAAGCCATCCCCCAGACCTGTCCAGAGGCATAATGTGGGGAATTGACTCCTTTAACCATCATAACAGAAGCCCAGCATCTTTAATTGATTTATTTAAACAGCAGCCAAATAGAGACTGGATCTAGCTGGGACCTCCTCTGGGGACATGTGTATGGGAATTGTCACCAACTGCATCTGATGACAGCTCTTGGAATGTTTGAAAGTTTCTCATTTGCTCATTCGTAAAGCCTAGTGATAGGTAAAATGTAGGATGGTGCCAGCTTACAATTCCTGAGAGCAAGGAAAGCACAGCATGGGCCATGACATCCCGAGTCCCCCCACCCCAACAGCTCCCACACATCCCCTTACCTCAGCTCGGTGTCCAACCAGAGTTTTGAAGCAATGCTGGGTGTCCAGATCCCACCATTTCACCAGTGTGTCTTTGGCACTGGAACAAAAAGAAAAACTCCGACATGACGAAAAACTCCAGAGCTCACCGCTTTCCTAAGTGGTAGAAATGCAAAAAAATCTAAAACATGTCAGAACATATCACAGAGCAGCTGCTCAAACACTGAATTTTGCAAGCCAAACAAAAACAAAGTACAGCAATGTTGCAAAAAGATATCTATCAAGTCACTGAAGCTGAGCTGGCAAATATTTGAAATTGCATTAAGAAATGGGTATCATCTACCAAACCAACAAAATACTACTTTTTCCATCTGGAAAAAAAAAAGCAAAAGAAACCTGCTTTATTTCTAAACTGAACTGATTGCTTGCACTTTTCTGTTAAGGCAGCAAATGGAATATTAAAAAGTAAAAAATTACTGACTGATATTTCAGCAAGAGTATCTCCTGTCAACCATTTATTATTAAAGGGATTCAGTCAACTTGCAGCTCATTTAGATGAATGACTAAAAATGAACTAAAAAAACCCCTATCATCTTTTAATTCATGTATTTACAGCTTACAAGGAAGCAATTTTTCTGTCACACTGCAGTGTGCATTACTCATACAGAAGGTAAGGCTACTCAATTCTTCAAGATGAACAAAAAAAAACCTCAAAAAGGTTACATACATAATGAACACGTTATCACTATTCTTTGTTACAATAATTTTAAGTTGATGGATTTACCAAGAAGTTAAATCCTTTTCTAAACACTTTCTTCAGCATGGCCATTTCAGTTGCTCTAGGACTTGGATTCAGGCACCAGACTCAAAAAATATGTGGATGTGACAAAATCATATTCAAAGATGCTGGTGGGTCTGAGGTATGAGACAAGAAGGAAAATACAAATGGCTGTAGCACACGGGATGTCTAAATTGCAAGTACAACCATGCCTGCTTCCCTGATCAACAATTACTCTTAGTCTGGCTCACCAGGTGACCAACAGGTTCTTCTCCTTCAAGAAAAGGACTTGAGTGATGACATCCTTGTGTCCCCTCAGCCGGTACAGGCCACTCTCATTGATGACATCCCACACAATGACTTCTGTATCCTGGAACAGAAAGAGTGTCTCCTTAGGACTGGCCCTTGTCTCTGCAAAACTTCTGCCATGAGACTGAAAAGATTACCTGAGAGCACACTATCTCACTCTGAATCTCAAGGATGATTCATGTAAGTGACATTGCTTCCCCAAAGGCGCAGTCAGACTGATAAATCAGGCTGCTGTCCCAGCCTGAGACACTTTTCCTATTCCTGATCTCACAAGATTCTTCACTTCAACAGCTCTACTAGTACCCCATTCCTGCCTGCAGCCCCTGCTGCTCCCCAGCTCCTCTCACTGCCATCCTCTGGCCATGGGCAGAGGCCACACGTAAAATACTCAACATTTTAGTGCAGTTCAGCCCTCCCCATGGGGCATCTCTGTGGAAGGGCCATCGTGCAGACGTGAAAGCCTCACCTTTGAGCCAGACACCAGCCTGCCACCCAGGTGGTCGTACTGCAGAGCTGTGACTGCAGCCCTGTGTCCATTGAAAGTGATGGTCGATTCTCCACTTAGGAGGTTGAAGACACGGATTGCTCCATCTTCATACCCAACAGCCAGGTGCAACCCATCTGGAGAGGGGCAGAGGCAACTGACTTCCTGCTTGAGGCCCTTAAGGATAAGAACCTGCAATTTTTAGGAGACAAAACATGTATAATGTTGATAAATGACATGTCAGAGTCAGATACTTACACAGCAGAAAGAATATAGTCTACTCTTCTCCTGAACTTCCAGCTGAGCGTTTCTGCCACTCTATAAGTTCATTTTTCAACTTCCTGTACCAAAAACGTGTCATTAACCCCATTTTCAAAGGCAAACAGCAGCTAGAAGGGAAGCAATGTCTCACAATCACACAGGAAACTGGTGTAGAATGAGCCCTGGAACTCAGACACTGAAATTTTTGGCCCCACATATTAAGTGCCAGAGAGCAAGAAACATGGTTTGAGAGTAAAGTTGGAAAATTTCTTCCTGACTCTTGCCTGGCCTTTCTCGGGTACAGGACAGAGTTGCTTTTCCACAGACTGCACAAGAACGTGAGAATGATACAAACATCTCCAAAACAACATGCCAGCACTCCAGGGGCTGTGAAACAAAACCAGATTTCAGTTTGTATGGACAGTAGTACTCACAGTGATTTCTGAATCTCACAGGAGGCAGTGTGTGCCAAAGTCCTTAAAGTCACAACCTCTCCAGAGTATACAACTTTTACATGGAATGCCCAGTTCCAAGCCAAAACACAAACTCTGTGATATCCCTGAGTCGTCCAAGAACATTCACACAGCCAGCTAAACAGGAAGCAGCTTTCCAGTTACTGTGACAGCAATTGCTCTTCCGCAACTGAGGTCCTGAGGCAAATGTCAAGGGATCCACAGTGGGATTCAGCCATTGCAGGACCAAGTCCAGATAAAACAAATTACTCTCACAGTAAGAGCACAGCAGCAGGACCACCAATCCCTCCCTCTAACAACCGACGGGTACAAATTACTACCAAAAGAAAACAAAGGTGAGAATTGTTACATTCCAGATATCCATTATCCATATCATCCACAGCCTCCTCTGTTCTATGTGTAGTGGCGCTACCTGTTGGATTTCAACAAATACAAGCCTTATAAACCTCTTAAACAGAAATAACCAATTACTTTCTTGTAATAAGCAAGGCTTTCTTGTAAGCATCCAAAATTGCAGTGTATTTTGGACTACTCAAGAGGTAACGCTATGCAGAATCCTCTTCCTCCAGTGACTAGCTTGGGGAACTGGAAGACAATAGCACGATGGGCCAGGACGAAGCCAGAGCTGCAGACTCGCACCATAACCAAACCTCACGCAGCGCTCACCCTTCCCAAGAGCGGGAGAGGCTGCGGAGCTGTCGCTTCCCTCCAAAAGCCTCCCAGTAACACAAACCGCTTCGCTTCAGGCGGCCTAAGAGCCCCGCACGCTGCACCCCAGCCCTGCCCCACCGCCGCACCCCGGCTCCCACCTTCTCTCCTTTCCGTGTGTCCCACACGAACACGTGCTCGCAAGCCGGCACGGCCACGTAGCGGCCCCGCTCGCCGCGCAGCGCCACGAAGGCCACGCCGGCCCTGGCGCTGGCCACCAGCCCGAAGAGCGCGGCGGGCTCGTAGCGCAGGTACTGCCGCGTCAGGCCCATGGCTGCGGCGGGGAACGCGGGGGTAAGGAAGGAAGGAAGGACGGCAGCGGCGACCGCCACACGTGCG
>VZRS01001271.1:0-12975 GCA_013398055.1 Ifrita kowaldi
CGGCTCCCCGAGTGTGCCGAGGGGGTAGAACGGGCCTCCGACATTGTCTGGGTGATGCCCATGACGGCTCGGACTGAGCTGAAGTGAAATATTCCCCGTTTCCTTGCCCGAGAGAGGGACTCCCTGGGCAGCCCATTCCAATGCTTGACTGCCCTGTCAGTGAAAAAATTTTCCCTCATATCCAATCGAAACCTCCCCTGGCACAACTTGAGGCTGTTTCCTCTTGTTCTGTCGCTTGTTACCTGGGAGAAGAGGCTGACCCCCACCTGGCTGCAACCTCCTTTCAGGCAGGTGTAGAGAGAGACGAGGTCCTGGCGTTGCTGCCCCAGAAGTGCCCAGCCTGAGCTGGACAGCCACCGCTGCGGTCACTGGTGAGTCTGTGACCCCAGAGAGCTGCACGGGGCTGGGTGTTGGGTCCTGTTTGGTGTCACGCTGGGGCTGGAGGGTCCTGGGTCCCAGCAGGGCAGGACCATGGTGTCAATGGACCTGGAAGTTCCAACAGGGGCCCCAGGGAGAACTCCCTGTCCTGGCACAGCCGTGACCCTGAAGTGGAGCAGGTGGGACATGATGGGAAGCTGAGGCAGCATGTGAGAAACCTTTTAAGTCCAGGGGCAGCAGCCTGGGCGTGGTGGGCATGGGGATGACTGCTGGAGCTGCAGAGCCCTCAGGGAGCAGCACTCTCCCCACCTCCCTCGCTGCTGGGTAAATCATGACGGCTTGGACTGAGCTGAAGTGAAATATTCCCTGTTTCCTTGCCCAAATCTGTAGTTTCCTTCTGGCTTTGAGGCTCTGGGCCATATTGCACATTTGAATTTAAAAGCAGACTTGTGCTTGGGCTTGTTATTTATTTATTTATTCTAGAATTGTTATTTTCTTTAAAATCAGGGTCCTTTTTTGCTGCAGCTCTGTGGTTCCTCTTGGAGCAATGACTGATGGACCTGGGTGCCAAGGGCTGGGGACACGAGTCAGAGGTTGGTCCCTGCTTGTGCGGGGTGTCCTTGGGGATGTCTGGAGCTGGCAGGAGGAGAGTGGTGGGGGGGAGAGCCTGGTGCTGGCTCCCAGCCCTGAAAAGGGAGCTGCAGAGTTAAGGCGATAGCTGGGGGTGCTAATGGGCACCCCTCTTCCCCTCCCTGCTGTAGGATTTGCCATCTGCTGTGTGAGAAGCGGCATTTGCTCGCTTCAGGGATGTCACACTGGGGATGACACGTCCCTTCTCAGCATTGCTGGGCTGTCCTGGCTGGGCTGCACTCTGCCCATGCCCAGCGAGCCTCGCGTCCCCCAGGGCTGGGCTGCAGCGGTGCAGGTCTGGGCCCTGAGGGTGGCCTTGTGGTTTGTCACGGGTTTGTCTCACTCCCTGGAAAGGCAGAAGGTTGGTCCCTGAGGCGGTGGCACAGGATGCCCAAGTCCCAGTGGCCTTTGGACGGGCTCTTGGGCGCCGGCTGGGAGCCGAGTGTGGCAGGCAGGGAGCAGCCTCACCCCTGCTTTGGCGATGGGAGCAGGGCCTATTGGAGCAGCTTTGGAGGGCGATGCTGGCGGGCAGGTGGGAGGAAAGGGTGGAGAGGCAGGAGGAAACAAGGATAGCTAGAAGAGGAAGGAGAGGGGAGGGGGTGGGACAGGGGAAGTTGCGCGGGGAGGAGAACACTGGGGAAGGAGGGCTACAAAGGGAGGAGAGAGCCCTGCTGCAGGAGCAGCCACCCCGCGCCGCACGCCCAGCAAGCCCATCTCGCAGTCAAGCTGCTAACGAGGATTAATTGCCTGTTCCGGGCTCCTGTGCGGGGCTGCAGCCGCTGCCTCCTGCCCTCCGGTGCGGGTCCCCAATGGCTCCGTGGGTAATTTATGGCCACATCGGTGCAGGCAGCTGTTCGCAGGTTGGCAGCAGCGCCACTGGGAGCCTGTGCCTGGTTTGAGGCTCTAAATAACCTCGTCGGCTCTGCAAACCATCCTGGCCAGGCTACCCGGCCAAGCTGCAGGGAGGAGAGGGTGGGAGTCAGAAATCACTGGTCCATCCCCACAGGCATCAGGGTCCCCAGGCCAGGGGAGCAGATGGCTGCAGCCAGCCCGTGGCAGCCTTGTCACAATGGGGTCCCTTAAATACCGATACCACAATTAATTGGGATTCACTGATCACTGCTGAATCTTGCTGCCTCGCTGCACACGGGGCGGGCGAGTGCCGGCAGCCGGTGCGTTGCCCAGCGGAGGCTGGGAGTGCTGCTGGCATCTCTCTCCGTGCCCTGGGATACGTGTGGAGACATATGCTTCCCCAATCTGCTCGAGCCTTGGTGCGTTTTGACCAGCCCTTGTAAAGGTCCTCAGTGGGTTTTATCTGGGGAAGGAGGTGCTGGGGACACTGAGGCAGTGAGAGGGTGGCTGCCCCACAGCCCCTGTCATATCACGATGGAAAAGGCTGGCAGGGGAGGGAATAGTTCTGGGGTGCAAGAAAAGCCCCAGGGCCATGTGCTGGATATTTTGGGGATGCTGGCTCTTCTAGAGTTGGATCTCCATCCTAGGGTGGTCCAAATCACCCTGAACCTAGGCCAGCACAGACAGATGTATAACCTATAAACATAGCAGAGGTATAATCTATAAACATTTTCCTTCGAGGATTTAGTGTCTCTTAAGCCTTGTCCTGGCTTAAAACAACTGGAAAAGCAAAGCAAAGCTTGCAACCACCTCCCCAGAGTCCCCTAGCTGCTGTGAGTACTTCCAGCATAACCTCACTGGTGTGCAGGTGAGGAGGATGTGGCCTGACCTGGTGCCTCATCACTTCCCCAGGTGAGGTGGCCACTGGGGCACAGGGGAGCACAAGGGTTCCCCCAGCTGCCCCCAGGGCAAGCCAGGGGGCCATGCTGGCTGCTGGCCTTGGCCATTGGCATTCCAGGGTCCCTAGGGGAGCACCTCACTGCCCTGGGGCTGGCTGCCATGGTTCTGTACTCCAGCACCTTTGACAGAGGTGATGTGTTTCTGGTGTTCTCCTTCCCACAAGCAGTGATTTTGCTTTCCAAGGGGCTGTCTCGGTGTTCCCGAGTTTGCTTCCCCGTTTGCCACATGCAGCAACACGTGCTCTTCCCTGCTCTGCTCCTCAGGCGCTTCTGCCACCAGACAAATCCAAGTCCCTGTCATGTGGGCTGAGGTTCACGGGGAAGGCAGGAGCCCAAAGGATGGGGAAGAGGTATCTGGGGGTCCTACCAGGGTTGAGGGAGGAGGGAGAGCCCACGGGGTGCAGGGGGCTTGGGAGGTGACAGCAAAGCCTCTGCCAAGGGCCAGGGAGGTGCAGGGGCTCTAGAGGTGGTTCATGCCTGCAGGATGGGGGTTTCCTTGCTGATGGAATGGGGTTCTATAGCCTGGAGCCCAGTAGGATTGCAGCAGGCACAGTGTCATGCTGGGGTTTATTACGAGCCAGTTAATAACTCTGGACTGGATGGTTCGTTAAAGGAGTTAATTTACCCTGGGCTGTTCTCTAATGTGGGCTACAAGGCTCAGCTGTGGCCGTGTCAGGCTGAGCCTCTGCTGCCTCACTGCCCCAAGACATTGCCCTTCAGCCTCACTCCCAGCAGCAGGGCTTGTGGGCTGAGCAGGTGACAGCAAGGATGGGCTGGGGTCCCCACAGGGTTTCTGCTGGCATCCCCTTCTTTGTGCCCCCCAAGCCCTGGCTGGGACATGCAGCACCCCCTCCCCACCTGCGTGTCCCCATTCCTGCAGTGAGGCACCAGCAAAGCCCCGTGGCTTGGCTCAGGGGCCTGCCCTCCCTGGTCATCCCCAGGTGGCTGAGCTTCCTTGTGGCACCGTGTTGGGAACTGGCTTTAGGAATACATATTGACATTAAAAAAGGCCCCTTTGTACCTATTAATTGAAGTCATTAAATTTAATGGGATGGTTATTGCATGTTAAATAAATACTGGTTAATTATGAAAAACATATTTGCCAAGGTTTAACTATAGAAAAGATGCCTCAATTACATGGTTATTAAACCTCAAAAAATATACACTTTTAATAATGAAATGACATTTAAATAACATACATTAACTGTCTTATTAAATGTTGATTCTTTTCATATTTGAGGACTTTAATTTAGAGCATTTTCCCTGGCACTAACTATACGATGCATCATTAGCTGTCTTTCACTCATCATTTTGTAAACTTTTTAAATAAATAGGCTGAAGTGTTTGTATTTGCTTTTGTTTTCCTAGCTTCCATCTCTCTCTTCAGGCAGCAGGGATGTGCCAGGGGACTGTGCAGGCAGAGCAGGAACTTCCAGGCAGCTTCTTCAAATCACTAAACCCTTCCTAAAGATGGTAAACCCCTTCCTAAATCTGTCATCCTAAAATAGGCAGGCAGCCAAGCTCTTCAGGATTTTTGACACATCCTTATGGAAAGGACCACTCTGCCCCGCTCTTGGTTTTCCAGATCCAATTGGTTTGTAAGAAGTACCCAGGAGATGGAGAGCAGGGTAAGAGCAGGAGCTCAAGGCTGCAGTGGAAGCACCATCCTGTTATGGCAGAGGGAAGCTTATTTCTGTCTCTGCCACCAAACCACGGCACTAACCCTTGGAAAAGTCAGTATTTTGGGATGTCTGCATCCCTCCCAGGTGTGGGGAACCTGCCTGGAGAGGGATGCTCCATGGGGCACATCCCCCGGTGCTGCAGCACCCGGCCCTGCTGCTCACAGGGATTCCTCTGCGGCCGGAGGGGCAGGGAGCAGGGTGTGGGCTGTGGGAATGGCGTGGAGCAGCACAACCCAGGGCACACAGGCTCCTTCCTTAATGCATTTATCGATTGCAGTGTACACGTCAGGATGTAATTTAGAAATCACTCTCCCAGAATCAATTAAAGACCTTACTGGCAACATAGGCACCTCTTCTAGTTAAAGCCTTCCACCCTTCCCTCAAATGCACACCCCACCATTCCTGCTCAGCTTTTGGGGAGTTCTTGTCTCCCTCCCAGCTATGTGGGAGTGTGGGTGCTGGGATCACCCTCTGGCAGACCTGCTGCTTTCCTGAGAACTCATGTTGCCTCAGCTGCCTCCCAAACCAGCCATCAGTTATGGGCTGTCAGGGAGCCAAGACCTCTCATCTTCCGGACACGTTCTTAATGTTCCCTGTGTCCGCAGCGAGGTGAGTAATCTGTGCTTGGGAGGCCCAGTGGGCAGCACAGAGGCACTTAAATTAATTATGGAGGAGTTAAGTCCCAGGGGGGCTCCCAGGGGAGCGGGGCTCAGGCCGGGCTCGGGGGCAGTCGGCCGTGCTGACTGCTTTGGGCAGGGGCTGGAAGGTCCCTCGCCTGCCCTGCGGCTGCTCCGTCACTGGGAGCAGTTGCCCCAGCGTTAATCCACAGCTGGGGTCAGGAGGAGGGGGCCCCTTAAAGGCAGCAAGTGGGGCTGGCATTGTGGGCAAGGGGATGTGGCACGTCCTCTGGCTTTCAGGCCCAATGAGTATGGCCACCGTGGGACAGTGACGTGCCAGCTGGTCTGTGCTGGCTCCTGAGGGCTGGATGTGGTGCCTGTACCCCATGATGGCTTTTTCTGGGGCACAGCCAGGGCTGCCTGGTACATGGGAATGGTGTTAGAGGTAAACAGTGCTCCAAAACCATCAGCTCATGCATTTCCCTTCCCTCCTATTGTGCCATTTGGTGCTGGCAGGGAGAGTGGGGCGCAGCTCCCAGGCGAGTGGGTCTGGGAGCAGCTGACGATGGCCCCAGGTCTCCTAACACAGAGAGGCATCAAGGTGGGGATGAACCTGCATGAGTGCAGCTGCTGGTGCAGGTCCAGCAGGCCTACAACAGTGCAGGTTCAGCAAAGCAGAGTCTGGACTTGTTTGTTTGGATGGAGAACCTGAGATTCCAAAATGTATCTCGGGTGCTGGGGTGATACAGTTGTTACTCAGATTCCTGTGCTGCAAGAGAGGGGGCAGTCAGAGTGGGCTGCTGTGGTAAGCATCAGGCTTTGTATTCTGGTTTTGGCTTTGTTAATGTTATGGGGTTTGTTCACAAAATGGAACTGAAAAGTCCTTTTACAATGGTAATCTCTCTTCCAAGACATAGATTTTTGACCATGTTTAAAAGAATTTCCCTTTTGTTCTTTTGTTCCCCTTTTTCTTACTCTTGTGATGAAGTTTCATCAAAACAATTGCAGATTGGGTTTCAATTCTGTAAAAACCACTTTAATCAATGATAATTTTTCCATGGAAGGCTGGGATTTTGGTCCTCTCTTTGCACCCTCTCTCCTACTGACTGTTACAGGTGCTCAGACTGAAGCCAGAGCCAGAGTGGAACATCCCTGCTCCATCCCAGCACCATTATGCTCACAGTGGTGATGCCAGGACTCCTCTGGCAGCGGCGTGAGGAACAAACCCAGCTCAGCTCTTCCCCTGGCTGCCTTGGGGGCACCAGGCTCTCCAGTTCCTCCCACCCCAGAAACAGAACACAATGACTTACAGACCCACCTCAGGAGGACTGGGAAGCTGAAGCCAAGAGGCCACAGGTACCTGCAGGCTGCAGTGTCCTGCTGCCCTGGGGCAAGGCTTGTGGTGCTTCGTATTTCACAGGCCTGAACATTTCTTCCTCACTGAGGTTTGTGATGCTCCTCAAGGGATCTCTGTGCTGCAATATAACATCCCTGTATAGCGAAATTGACTTAAGTAATGGTTTCTGCAGATTTTTTTAAGGTATATTTATCCTATCTTTTATTGGAATAGAATTAAAGCAAAATTAGAAACTAAAATAACTTTAATTACGAACTTCATGATTCCGTATGTTGTAAATCTTTCAGCATAATATTGTGCCATAAAAATGCTATTTTGTGATAATTATTATTATTATAATTAATGTTCCTTAATTGCTGATGTCGCAGGCGTGTGTTATCTCCCAGGTTTTCCTGCAGTGTCTCTGGAGGAGCTCTTCCACGGCAGGGGAGATGCAGAGGATTCAGGCTGTTGCCTGGGTGGGTGCTGCTGTGTGCACAGGGGTGGGTGTCCATGTGCCCAAGTGATGCTGCCAGCTTATCCCACCCTGTGGATTGCTCTCGGTGCTTCCCAGACGAGGAGGAGGCTACAAGCTGTGGATAATGCCTCTGCCCCAGGCTTTGCTGTGGTCATACACACACTGATGGCTGCCCACAAGCTCCCTCGGGCAGGGAGATGGGCTGAGTGTGGTTTGATGGCTCTGCCTTTGGTCTGATGAGAGCATCCCTGTCTGCTGAGAGCACCCATCTGTCCTTGCAGGGGAAGGTGCAGACACTTGTGAGCAGGAGATGCAGGGTGTGAGCAAGGGGAATGTGTGATGGGGAACTCAGACTGGCCAGAGGGAGGTGGGGACAAGGCAGTGGGATGGAAAAGTGGTGGGATGGATGCAGCAGCCAGACCAGGGCGTAGCAGTTCTCATTAGCATCCTTTATGAGCTCGGAGGATGCTGCTGGGGTCTGGGAGGCAGCAGGAGGGAGTGGGTCTTCAGGCCCAGGTGCGAGGGAGGAGCAGGAGCATGGGGATGGAAAACGCCTGGTGCCAAGCACGTGAATTTTTCATGTGGCCCAGAGGCCTCACTTGTAACAGCATGGGGCTGCCCAGGACCAGCTGAGAGAGGGAAGGCATGAAAATAGCCACTGCACCACCTGCTTCACAGTGCTGAGTGTATATGGGATGAAGCTGAGATCAGGATACATTTTTAATGACTCAGGCAGGGCTGGGTTTCTTTAAATAAGACTAGACAATGAATATGTGCTCCCGAAGCTGTGTAGTGCACCACAAATGCATTATTTACAGCAGCTTCTTCCTTGTCCATTTTAATTTTACATGGGTACTGGAGAAAGGGAAGGGACTCCTTGGTGTCTTATGGCCACCCACTTGTTCCATGTGACAGAGGTGAATTTTTGAGCCACTGAAGGATTTGGTGTTGATCTTTCCACTGACTTGAGTCATGGGGAAAACAGCCATCCTAGAAATGGAGCCTGGCACCTAGGAGTGGAGGCACCTATGGCCTGAAGTTTCATCTGACTGATGCATCATCCGGTCTTGATTGGGCCATTTTCTGCCTTCTCCCCACAGATGGAATGCAGGGGGGACGCTCTTAGGCCACTGCAGCCTCCCCTTGTCCCTACTCATGCTCAGCACTGAATCTCTGCTCCTGGCACTGGTGGAGGACCAGAAAGCCTTTGGGAAGTGGGCAGTGACACATGATCCTAAGAGTGAGGGAGGAGGTGAATCTGCTTCGTGAAAATGGTCCTCAGCTGACCCTGGCAAGGGAGGATATGGAGCAGGTGGAAATAAACAGCATTACAGTGGCAGAGCAGAAGTGGAGGAGTGCTCCAAAGAACACAAAGTTTCCCCATGTCTCTTCTCCTGGCTGTTCCTGTGGCTCCCAGTGGGACAGGTGTCCCTGCACTGTGTGGCAGTGATGCCACGTCCATGGTAGTGCATCTTGGAGACTTTGTGGACCTGGGGAACCAGGCAGTGACTTTTTTCCTACCTTCGACATAGCCCTGACTCCAAGTCTGTGCTTGGTGCACCCTGTGCAGGGAGATCGGGCTGCCAGGGGAAGCACAAAGTGGTTCCAGCACTCCTCAGTGGCTGCAAAGGTGGGATCAAAGTCTAGGAGCTGATGGACACGAGGCTGCTTTCCCCAGCACTGCCGGGCCTGAGAGGGTTGAGATGGCAGCTTGACGGCTTGGAAAATAGGCTGAGATGAAGGAATATCAATACGGAGAGCGAGCTGTTCCTGCCGAACAGCCCCGGGGCAGCTAACGTGAAATGCTGGTTGTCTCGGAGGAGTTGACAGGTGTCTGCATCAGGCATCCTGCTAATTAAGCACCGTCATGAGTCACAGGGCTGAGGGATGAAGGAGCTGGGAAGGAGCTCAGCCGGAGCAGGTATGGCCAGAGGGGATCTCAGCAGGACCTCCCTGCCCGCCGGGGATGGACTGGTGCATGCATGATTTGCCGGCTGGCGGACACACAGTCATGGGGCGGGCGGGTCATTTGGGAGCTGAGGATCAGCTTTGGGAAGAGCAGAGCGAGCCGTCCCACCGGGTGTCTGTCCTCCCCCACTGTGGCTGTGTGTCCTTCCACGGCTCCCATGTGCTGGCACTGATGTCCAGACTGATCTCCTGTCACAGACCTGGCAGGGTCCCCCAGAGCATCTCCCACACCCACAGCTCCCAGCACCCATCCCATCAAACCTCC
Organism: Ifrita kowaldi; assembly: GCA_013398055.1. NCBI lineage: Eukaryota > Metazoa > Chordata > Aves > Passeriformes > Cinclosomatidae > Ifrita > Ifrita kowaldi. Next base: position 9,166 of record VZRS01001271.1, read on the forward strand.
TCCCAAATCAAGGTGTGCATCACTGCCAGTGTGACAGGCTGAGGAAATGAGGATATTCCCAGACTTGTCTCTCTCCTGATCCCCTTCAAGAAGATCCTCTTCTTACTGAAATGAGCAGTGGTGCTGCCAGCCCAGCGAGGCCTCTGCCAGAAAATTCCCAGGAACATGAGCATGGTGAGGTGGAGGAAGGGGCTGCTTGCCCCTTTGTGGACACTGGTGATCCAGAGGGGGCCGGTAGCAGCAGGCAGAGGGTAAAAGCTGTCCTGGTAGACAGCAAAGCGCCTTCCTTTGTGGGCAGAACTGGGAGTGAAGGAAGGCTGCCACCCTGGTGACAGCCCCTGTGCCACCCTGAGTCCCTTCCCCGTGTGCCTCTCCAGCACATTTTGCCACTGCCCTTCGTGCCTCTGCAGCTGCGATCCCCTGAAAAATGGCTCTATTCATTACCCATTTTAATTCCACCCTGGATCCCCAGAGCTCCGCAGACACAGTTTGTTATCCTGGCTGTCAAGAAGCTTAAAGAGCTGCTGATGCCTCCTGGAAAACTTTGACAAACCCTCTGGTCAGACCCAGTGCTGCTCCCCAGTCCGGCTGCTCAGCCTTTCTGCTCCTGAGGCTGGATTAGCAAAGATGTCTGTGAGGATGGGAGGAGGGAAAAAACCCCATTGCTGCCATCTGGGCAGAGCGGATCCCTCCTGCTGCCCATGCCCGTCAGTGGGATATCCTGGGACTGTCTGGGCAGAGCAGAGCTGCAGAGTTTGGCTGTGAAGGTCCCCAAAGCCCACGTTTGGATTCCAGGCTGTTTTCTGGGCCAGTCAGATTTCACAGCCTAAAAACCTTGTGGCTGAGGCCACTGGGTTTCTCTCATCCCTGTGTGTTCAGTGGTTTAAACTGGGCTTGCAAGTTCTGGGGGGTTCATTTTCTGAAAATGTTTCCACCTGTGGGTGATAACCAAGGGAGGTGATGGGGCCTGACTCCTGCACTGTGCAGAACTCTACCTTTCAGCAGAATTTTTTAGCAATCTGAAGTTGCAAAGAGTTGAAAAATTGTGATTTTTTTTCTGATTATTTTTGGTCCCTCACTACTCAGACTGGGAGAGCAGAGCAGAAGAGCCTCCCCATCTCTTCGGGCTCTCTCCAGTGACCTAATCCTCACCCAGTTAGTTTCTGGTTTTGACAAAGTAGTTATCAGGCTGTTTTTAGAGGACAGGATGCCCCTCGGTCTCTCTGGTAACATAGGCAAAGTGCCCCAGCACCCCAGGAACAGTTTGTCTCTCAATGTAATTTTGGTCGGAGTTGGGTAAGAAGCGCCGAGTCAGCGCAATGAGAAGGAGCCGAGCGACCTCCTCACCCCTCACTGCTGGGATTTGGGTCCAGCTGCCTCCGGAGCCATCCTCTGCCTCCAGCCCTTCCTCCCAGCACCCTGCGGAGCTCGGGAGTGCTTTTGAGGTGCCCCTCAAGCCGCTGTCCTCGGGGCACGGGCAGGCTGTCAGCCCGCGGGGGCTGGCGGGGAGGGGGGCGAGGATGCGCAGGGAGGCTGGGGATGAACTGAGCAGTCGCAGCCCCATGGGAGGCAGGATAAAAGGCCAAGCTTCCTGAGATAACGAGGGTCTCTCTGCGGGGATGAGGTGCCCAGACATGGGGGGAAGCACTGTGAGTGACAAGCGTGTCCCAATGCCCGCTGGGCATGGTGTCGAATGAGCCATCGGAGCAGCCGCGGGAGCTCTGCGGGTCACTGGGAGCCTGAGGCTGTTTCCCACCCAATACAAACCCGGGATCTCCCCTGCCAGCTCCCTCCTGACCCTGTGATGGGCCCTGGCATGGAGGGGGGGGAGGTTCTTGGATTTTCTTTCTGTCTTCTCTCAGGGCTGGACCCTCCTTGGTGAATCAGGACAGGGCTGGCAGTGCACTCTCAGCCAGGTGCCCGTTCTTTTCTCAGCTCCACCACCTTGGTTCCCCTTGTCACTGGATGTATGTGGACAAATCCATCTTCCAGCAAAAATAAATCGCTCCAGTTTCCTATCCCAGAGGCACACGGGAATGGTAGCACTGGCCCAGGGGTCGGTGCTGCTGCGTCACTCAGTCCTGCTCTGGGGAGGGAGAATTCATCCCTCTCTCTTTGCCTCTGTGGCAGGAGACGCCGTGGGACCAAGGTGCCCGGGCACCAGCCCTGGGAGAGAGTGGATTTAAAAGCTGTGGTGGGAGATTGCCTGAATATCTCTCCCTTCTTTTTTATTCATTTAAGAGGTTTCGCTGTCTCGGTAACTCCCGTGAGAGACAGGAGCAGCAGCCTCTTTGGATGTGAATACCTGACAAGTTTTTAATGTGAAAGGAATTCACTATATTTAGTCTCTTGGAGGAAGGGGAAAAAAAAAAGGAGAAGTGTTTCTTTCAGTCTGGGGGAAGCGATCCAAATCCCAGCCACTTCCCCGCCGGCAGAGCTTGATGATGTCTTCTCTGTCTCAAAAGCTTTTAAGTCTGGGCCCCATGTGTGTCCCTGCACAAACAAGAGGTGGGAGAATGGCAGGCACTGATTCCGTGCCCTGGGGGAACAGGCCTGTTCTCAGCTCCTGGAAATGGAGGCTGGTGAGGTCTGGATGGGGAGATAAATGAGAAGAAAACCTTGTTGTCCAAGTTGCAGGGACATAATCTCTGCTCTCAGGTGGGCTCTGAGTGAGGTGCGAGCATTGAGGTGCTGAGGGTGTTGCGGTGAGTGCAGCTCTGCTGTTGAACCCAACCAAATCACCCTTTTCCTCCTCTATTTTCCTCCCTACTCTCACTGGAGCCTCTGAAGGTCCATTTTCTTCTCTGTTTTGGTACTTGAGACTCGCCTGTCCCTCATGCTTTCCTTCCATGTCCTCTCCCAAAGTGCCCTGTGCTGCTCTCCACAGCTTTGGGATTCAGTTCCTCCTGTCAGAGAGGGCAAGGAGCTCCTGTGTGTTTGTAGACACACACACCTGCTGGGATCTTGCAGAGGAGGCCTACAAGTGTGCCTGCACAAGGTGACCACACACCTCCCTTCACAGATGGGGCGACTCCCAGACTCCCACGGACTGTCCCTGTCTAAAGGATGAAGTGTCCCTGTGCTGAGAGCTGGTGGGGCTAAAGGTCCGGCTGGTTACACCCAGGCAAACCTGGCTGAACAAACCACCTCGCACCCACTGCCCCCGTGCTGCAGCACACGGTGGGGTCCCAGTGCACCAGAACCACTTACAGCTCCTTCTCCGAATGGGGAGCTCTGGATAGATCCACTCCTTGTCGTTTCCATCCCCAAGGTCTCTTCTGAAATCTGTGGATGTCCTGATGACAGACTCTGTATTTATTCCTGCTGCTTTTTACAAAGGTCCCTGCCTGACGGGGAGATGATGGAGCATTTCCTCAGGGCCTACCCAAACACAGACCAGGGGAGAGGCTGGGTGCCACGGTGGCACTGCTGTCTCCGGGAAGGGACTCTGTGGCTGGCACGGTGAGAGGGAAAAGTAGGGGAAGGTTACAAGAGTGGGTAACACTGAGTGTGCTTAAAAAAGACAAACGACCACTTCAGACCCGTAATTAATCTTTTAAAATGTTTTTTATTATTTTCCTCCCCTTTGTAGTTTTACTTTTAGGCGGAGTGGATGCGGTGCCAGTGGGAAGATGCTGAATGGACACCCGCGGGGAACGATGTCCTGCCGTGGGGTGCAGGGGAGCGGGGGGCGAGGACGCCCAGGTGGGTGCGGGCCCCTCCTGGCCCCGCGGGCCCCTCCTGGCCCCGCAGCCCCCCGCGGTCGCCTCCGCCCGGTGCCCGCTGTCAGCGAGACCCCGCGGTCCCTCC
>VZRS01001271.1:13508-62209 GCA_013398055.1 Ifrita kowaldi
CCCTCCCTCCCTCTCTCCCCGCTGCACCCGCCCGCCCCGGCTCTCGGCGGCGTTCGCTGCCCCAGCCCCGCCGCCCACCCGGGTCCGGCACTGCTGGGAACGTGAACGGGGCTCAGCCTTTCCCGTGCTCGCCGCCTTGGATCACGCATCCGCCCTGCCCTGCATCCCCGCTGCCATCCCCGCATCGTGCTGCCCCACATCCTCGCTGTCATCCCTGTGTCCGCGCTGCCCCGTATCCCCGCTGCCATCCCCGCATTGTACTATCCCATATCCATTCACGCATTCTCGCTGCTTTACATCCCCGCATCCCGCCGGGGCGCGGTGAGCGGCATCCGGGCTGGGCTCGTCCCGAAGCCCACAGCGCCGCCGTTCCCTCCGCGTTCCTCGTTCCCCAGCCGCCGGCGGGGAGGTGCCGAGGGTGCCCTGCGGGATGGGATGGGATGGGATAGGGTGGGATGGCTGCCGTCGCCCTCGTTATGATCGCTACTATTGTGATCGCGCTGTAGTTTGGCAGCGCGGCGCTGGGCACCTCCGGGCGAGGCGTGGGAGGCTGCGGTACCTGTGTGCGGGGCTGCGCCGGTGCGCGCCTCCCGCCGCCGGTATGAACGCGGAAGGTGGCGAATAAAGCCGGCTGCGCGCTCGGTGTCCCTTAGCCCCTTCCCATTCCTGCCCAGCGAACACACACGGCAGCTCCGGCGTGCGATCGGGGAGGGATTTGCAAAATCTCTGTGGCATGCTGAAATAAATCCCGAAATCCCGCAATCCCTTCTCCTCCCTTGTCTTCCTTGCGGGAAAATTCTTCCTTCTGCCTCTGGCCGAGCGCCGGGGTAGGGGGAGCCAGGGAAGGGGGGCTGGTGTGTAAACAGGGCTTAACATGAAGGTCACTGGTTAAAGAGGAGACGGATGGGAGAGAAAAGACAGGCATTAACCCCACTTGTTAGCTCCCCCCTGGCTCCTGCTTGGGGAGGACAAAACAAAAGCAGAACCTGCTAACGGGGGGGGATGAATATTCATGATCCTTCTCGTATGCTCCGGGACACGGAGGGGAGAAAAGTTGGGCAGATGAGCCGCCTCCCGAAGCTGCTTTTCCTTCAGCTTGCGAGAAAATCCCTTTTTGCTGAGCGAGAGCTGTGTCGGGGGGAATTACCAGCCTTTTGCTGGATTTCTTTTTTTCATTTTTTATTTTTTCTTTTCTTTTGTGTGCGGCTTCAAGAAGTGAAAAAAAAGAGGAGCTGAGGCTATTGACTACATCAAAGGTTATCCATTTGAAAACACCATTTTCCTCTGAACAGCGGCTAATTGCTTCCTGAACAATCCCAGGGTCTTTTGTATATACTCAGTGGGTAAAATGAGTGACTCGATGTCTCTCTCTCAAGACACTGGTGACCGAACAGGGCGGAAAGGTGGAGAAGCCAAGGAAAAGCAGTGGGGCAGATGCCTCTGGGAGGATGCATGGATAATTTCTTAAGTGGCTGCAAGGAGGGAAGGTTTTTTTTCTTCTTCCCGCTCGCCGCCGAGTGATCTGCTGGTGCTGGTGGATGCCGGTGCCGGCAGCGGCGTGGCGACACGGGGCCGTAAGGAAGGCTGGTAAGGAAGTTTGGATTCAAAATACCCGATCATGCGTGTGATCTGGTGCTCCCCATCCGCCTGCGGCTTTGGCTGCCGGTGCCGCTCCTCCGAGAGAGGCAAGCCTGGATGCGCTCGCTGCTCCCGAGGGGCTGCGGGAAGGCAGCGCCGGGGGCTGGCTGGCTCCTGCTCCGTTGGGTGGCTGGGCTTTCTGCAGCTGCTACCCTGAAGATTAAAGTTTTGGCGACGTTGCTTTTGTTAGCATGGTGATAGCAGCGCCGGGGAGACTTTTCCCCTCTTGGCTTATTTTTTTTAAATAGAAGCGTCGGATTTGGAGCAGAGCGCAGGCATCCGCCTTCGTGCAGGCTCGGGCTGCGCGCGGAGCTGCGGAGCGGAGTCCTTGTGCTCCGTCACACAAAGCCCTTTCCCCGAGCGAGGCAGTGCCCTGCGAGAGATAAACAAACTCCTCCGAACTCCGCTGGAGACGGGGCCGAGGGCCATGCCGGCGGCTCCCGGGGAGTGCTGTTTCAGCGGGGCTTTGCGCAGCCGAAATGGAAGAGGGTAATAAAGCGGCGCTGCTGCGTGCTGGCAGGGCTGCCTCCCCTCCTCCATGGCGGCGGCAGCAGGGGCTGGCCCCTGCCCTGCTCCCTGCGTGTGTCACGCCAGGCCGGTTATTTCCGTGGGTTCGCTGCGATTGACTTCTGCTGAACGAAGCGAAGGATCTGGCCCTGGGATCGGGCTTAATGAAGGGAGCTTGGATGTGTTTATTCTCTAGGCTGAGTGGGTCAGGGCCTTTGTTGCTGCCTGCCTTGCCTCCTGGCTGCAGCACTCGCTGCCGCCGAGAGCCGGACCCGGCCCTGGCCCTGAGCTGAGAATTTCCGAGCAGCAGAGACTGGTGCTGCCGTGCTGGCGACACCGGCTCCCTGCAAACCGGGGGAGCATTCCCTGTATCGGGCTTCTGCTGAGTCCCACTGGGCTTTGTTGTAATTGCCTTTCTGCGCAGGCTGTTCTGGTGCCTTGGTCGTTTGTGTTTTCAGTGGGAAGTCAGTCGTGGTTTTTGGCACCTCTGGCTCAATGGAAGGGGAACCTTGAAAGAGCCAGGATAGCAGAGGTGCTGCCATGTCTCTGTGCAGCGATGGGAGGGTGGGCATAGGTCACCCCAATGCCCATATGCCATCCTCACTGCCTGCAAGCTTGGATTTTTCATTGATCTGATCTGGTGGAATGTACGTATTGAGAACTTGGGTTGTTGTTGCCTCTGATCCGTGAATGTCTCCTTCAAGTTATGTCCTTAAGTAGTTGTGTGCTGTATGGAAGAAACTAGTGAGTAGAGAGTTCCTGGCGAGGGTTTGACCAGTGAATGGCTTGGTGATGTACCTTGTGTGTAGAGGAAGGCCCAAAGGCCTGGAATTATGGGTGATGTGGATCAGAGGGACCATGAGTCCTTACCTTTCCTGAGTTTGGATTGGGGCCCCTTTTCCCAGCAAGGTGCTGAGTGCCATGGCTTCATGCAAAATGAGAAGGAGCAAGTGTTTGCCACCATCCGGTGGTGAGGTGGCTGGTTTGGCTTTAGACTGGAGACAACCAGCTTCTTCTCTGGCTGTAGCCTGGGAAGTGTTCCATGCAGGGCTGTGGGGAACATCCCACTACAGATATGTGGAACTTGGTGAGAACACGTGTGCTCTGACACCGTCCCTGACCCACAGCCTCATCTGTGCCCCTCTTAGTCTTCCCCGGGGTGCAGCATGGAAGCCATGTAAATACTCCAATATGGTCTTCCTGCTATGCTTGGAAGTCACATTTGACCAAACCTCTTGTGCATCATGGAGGAGAAAAACTCCAGCCAATAAATAAGTTTTGGTGGTTTCAATGCCAGGCATGGGCAGTCCTGGCTCCTCTGCCCTGCACTCATGTGGTGTAGCCAAACACACACCTTCCCTTGGGTTTGTCAGAGCGTGGCTAGGCACAGGAAGGTGTCCTTGTTTGCTTTGCTTCCCTGAGCACTCTGCGGCTGCCTCCAGCCCTTGTTCCATGTGGAAACCACCATTTAGAGACCTGAATAAAAACATTTCAAAGTTTATTTTCCCTTCAGGCTTGGCACACCTCCTCTTTGTTGCTGGTGTGCCGAGGTGTTTGAGTCTGGAAGAAAACTCCATATCCAGATCATCAGGCTCACATTCCACAAGCGCTTTTGCTTCTTTCTCCTCTGAAGCCGCCTTGCATGGTGCAAGATGGACTATTGTGGGTCACTCCTCTGTCCCCATGGTGTCTTGGTGTAATGAGGGCCAAATCCACCCCTGCCCTGTGGGCTGCTGTGTGCTAGTCTGTGCCTGGGGGCAGAGACCCTCGTGAGCTGCCTGAACCACAGAGATTTTTTTATTGCTAGGGTCAGCTCAGGGCCTGGTGCGAGCCAGGGTGTGATATCCTCTTTGCTCCTTGAGCTGAGATTGTGAGGGATTTTGCTAGAGAAAGTGCCCGAGGTGAGAACAAGCCAGGGGTGCCAGGGACAGGCTGCATGGCTCTGGGGGATATGCTGTGCAAGGACCATCTCTTCTTCTCTCCTCATCCTCACTGGCAGCCTGCGGATCAGCCCTGGGGCTCGCTGCCCACCTCCCCATCCCGAGCATCCCGCAATCTGCCGGCCAACTTGGCACAGAGACCCGGGAGCGCTGGTAATCCAATTTGGGCAGTTTAGCTGCACTTTGCTCTCCGTGCTGCTGGCCAGAGCTCGGGAGCTTTAATCCAGCTAATGACCCCGGCTTCAGTAACTACGACCATTTGCTTGATTCAGTTTTCCTTGCTGTTGGCGATGGAGAACAGGGGCTGAGGCTGTTTCCGAGTCCTGCCCGTGGTGTCAGGGACGGTTCCCAGGTGTAGGTACGTGTAGAGACCAGAGGGTGAGGGCAGCGTGGAGGGACACTGCAATCCCTGCTTTCTCTTTGGGAGATTTCTCCTTCCCTCTTCCCATTTTTCATCTTCTCTCCCTCTTTTTCTGGTTAAGATAAGCCCTTCTTCCGGAGTTATTTTGCAACATAGTATTATTTTCAGAAAGGCAAAGCCAAGAAAAATAAAAGCCTCCCTCTTCCTTGGGTTGCCTACTGTTTAATGTACAAAATACAGGGGTGGTAATTGCATTAAAACATATATAATTATACTGGAGGGAGGAAAAAAAATTCCTGCTAATTGCACGTGTGTTTTGAACTGATAAATGTTGAGCAATTCTTCATGTTTTCTTGGGAGTTTGGAAGAGCGGAGATGCAGTCTGGCATATGAGGGGCTGGGAGCAAGGCTGGTTTCCCAAAATTATTGGGAAGCTTGGATGCTCTGAGCGCCTCTGGGGCAACATCAGTGTCGGGGGCCCAATCCTTTGTGGATCCACATCTGATGCTATCTCCATCCAGGCAAGTCTTGGTGTCGTTGTAGGAGTCCCTTTGCTTTATGTGCTTAGTTAAACAACTGTTTGTGTGTCAAGATATTCAGGCTCTCTCGCAGAAGCAAATTCTTGGCAAGAGAAGAGGCAGATTCCTGTATTAGGGGGAGAAATTTCCCGTGTGGTGTGGCCCCACATGCAAGGGCTGTCCCCCCCACTTCACCATGGTGTTGGCACGAGCGGGTGCTGCTGGGGGGCAGGGGGGGAGGAAGGATGGTCACACTCGTTTCAAGTGACACGATGTGAAAACCACATTTCCTTCTGCGAATGCCGACCCCGTCAGAGCTGCCGATAACATCGCAGGTAATTGTAATGGCAATAAGTTGTTTGCTTTGTGCATGTGGCCAGGCTTTGTGTACGGGCGTTTGCTTCGCTCTTCCTGTGCAGACTCTTAGTTTCAACAGGGGAAGAGGAAAACCCAAAAATATTTTAGGAGGAGTTTAAAAATAATCTTGGAGCTTGGCTGGTGGGCAGGATGTTTCACAGGATCGTGTTCCCTGCTGGTCCGTGTCCAGCTTTGTGGCCCTCGGAAGGCATTGCTGGATAGTGTTAAGTCCTGTCTTGTCATTTTGGCCAGCCTGAGGGCTTGCTGCTGGGCTCTGGGAGCTGGAGTGAGATGGGAGTCTGCCCTGGGATTTGACTTTTGCACTGGGTAGGTCTGGCTGCCCTGTAGCAGAGAAGTGTCGGAGCCGGGGCGTGAGCCCCAGCTTACAGCTGCCACGGCCTCTGTAAAACATTGAAATCTGTTCCCCAGCGTTGCATTCCCTCCACCCCCATCTGCTTCTCCATGGTTTTTATTCCTAGAAGTGTTGGCATGCTGGCAGGGTCCCTGCCTGCCCGCTGCTGCTTATCTCCGTGTCCGGCTCCTGGATGGCTGCTTCCTTTCTAGAGTCAAGGGGGGGCTCTCCCGTCTCTGGCGGGACCAGAATCGGCCCGATGAGCCCTGCTGAAGTCAAGAACCTGTTTTTCAGGCTGATGTCATTGGGAAGAAATGGGGGAGGAGGAAGGCAGGAAGGCAGCGCCGTTTCCGAAGGAGAGCCGCCGCCGAGCCCCATGATGCTGCCAGCAGCCCCAGCTTCCATGGCTCCCACTGTAATTCCTTATCAGCACGGCCGAGGTGCCCGTGGGGCTGCTGGCACATGCGGGACAGGTCCTGCTCTGCATGGCCTCGTGCCTGCGTGGGAGAGAGCCGGGAGGGAGGGATGCGACCGTGCCAGAGCACGATATCTCTTGGCCCACTGGCTGTGCCTTGTATGGCTCCCTGGCCCTCCATGGGGTGATGGCATTTGCTGGAGCTGCCATCCAGCCACTTTCATTAGCAGAAAGTGGGTTTTTGGCAGAGGTGCTTGGACAGCCCTCCCAGCAGGGGCGAGCAGCCTCGTCCTCTCGGTTTTGCGCTGAAGGAGCTGATCCATTACGCTGACGCCTGTTGGAATCTCAGCCCCTCGTGCATGGTGTCAGGCCATAGTAGCAAGGTGGATACCTGTGTCCAACACGGCTTGGGGCTGCAGCTGGGATCTGCAGGAAGAGGAGCAGCCTTGCTCTGGCTCCCTCCCAGCCAGCAGCTCTTGGGCTGCACCCATGCTTTGGAGTGTGCTCTGCCCAGGTCTGGTGGGTGAGACCCCCTTGCTGTGGGAAACTGGGGTGGGGTGTGCTGTGCTGGCACTGCCCATAGGAAAGCAGAGCGTGGGCACAGCACCTCCATGGCACCTCCCTGTTAATATCAGATGCTCTTTTCCCGTGGTGCTGTGAACGAAGCCTCTTTTGGACTCTCAGAACAGTTTCCCCTGTGGTGGTGCTGCTGTGGGGGGACTTTTGGGCTCTTCCCCTTCCCCCCTCTGCCTGTGCCATTGCCAGGTGAGGCTTTGCTATCTCTCTGGATGTCTCACTTCTCCTGGGTCAGCTTCACCTTGGGCAAATAAAACATGGGGCTGTGCTGAGGTGGGAGCTCCGCAGGGGAAGCAAAACCGGGACCTGAGCCATTTCCAGCTGTGGTTCTTGGGGCAGCATAACTGAAACAGCAGAGGGGGAAGGATGGGAGGTTGTTAGGGGAAGGAAAGGCACACATGGCTTGGGAAAGCTCGTTTGGAGAAGTTTTGTGGTTGTTTTAATCAGAACTAATGTGGTGGCAGTTGTGCTTGGCTCGCCACGGGACAGCACAAGTGCTGGTGTCAGCGAGGGGCCAGGGGGAAGCATGGGAATTTCAGTTTAGCTGGGATTAAACCAACCCCAGAATGACCTCCCCTTACTGGAGTAGAGGGGGTCCAGCAACCAGGAATCCTCCTGTGGCAGTGCTCCATTCAAAGAGGGAGCTCTGCGGATTCCCTCTGAGATTTGGGGGAAGCACTGGTGCCAGAGAGGTGAAAATGCAGCTTGGAGAGCTGGGCTGGAAGAGTGGCATTGATCTGGGGAGGGTAAGGTCATGGCTTGTGTTTGTGGCTGCTCTGGCCCAGTGAGGGATGTGGAGCAGCAGGCTGGGGAGTGAGGAGTGATGCATTATGCCCCAGAGAATGAGGTCAGACAAGGGAAGGATGCTGATGGCCAGAAGATCTCTCGTTGGACTTCTCTGCTTTGAGATATCTTGCTTGTGGGTGACCTTCTGGGTCTCTGCAGGTCCAGCTGGACCAAGGTGACCTCTGCCAGCAGGGCAGGTTTTCGGGATATTTATGTGGAGCAGTGGACTGATGGGATGTGAGAACCAGAGTCTGGGAGTGCGTGGACCAAAGCCAAAGGGGAAGGTGGCCTTCAGGGAATTTGGTCTGTACTTCTTTGCTCTTAAGCTGGGGGTGAAATGTTATTAATTGGTCCTGATTGAGGTGGCAAAATTCACATCAGTCTTGTGTTTGAAGCCTTGAGCTGACCTGGGTGTTGACAGTAGGAAGCCACAGTCCCGTGGTTGGTGTCCTGGTGCCTTGGGTCGGGGTCTGTGGATGGTGAGAGGCACAGACAGGTTTGGGGCATTGTGCTCCGTGTATGCTGACGGACAAACTTCCTGAAGCAGGATGGGAAGCAGCAGGCTGTGTCCTGCATGGATAATCACCCACGGGCTGTGCACTGGTCTCCATTCCAGGCATCGGTCAGTCCAGGTCTGTGTACTCCTCTTTTGGCTGCGGGGAGCACAAGGGAAGGTGGGGTGCACTCTCCTCCTGGGAAGTCCAGATCCAGCGTGTGGGCCGCAAACAGAAAGGCCCTCGGCAGCCCTCGTAGGGTCCCTGTATGGACTGTGATACCCAGGTGAGTTGTGGGAATAAGGCAAAGGACAGCCACTGACTCTCACTTCTGGCATAGCTGGACAAAGCTGGGAAATGTGTGTAAGGTCTTGGTCCATGCCTGGTTTCCGTGGATAAGCAGTCCTGGCAGGACCTGCTGAGGCTGTCCTCGTGTACCTCTCTGCCTTGGGACGTTGTGGTTGCGGGGTGCCTGGGTTTCCATATCGGAAATGCTTGTGAGCTCTTTTTGGAAGGGCTCTCTGCAGGGCAGCCTGCAGTCTCTTGGTGGTGAGAGCACGTAGTGGCTCCAGAGCTGTTCTGGAGTTCAAGCTGTTCTTGGCGTGACATGACTTCTTGCAGAGGACCAGAGAAGGGGAATTGCGCACTTGAGAAATGCTATTTAATTTCCTCACTGCTTGTTCTTTTATGCTCCTTTTTGCTGAGGGTCAAGCTTCACAAGCCCTTGGGCAGTAGATGGCTGCTTCTTCTTGTCACATTTCTCAGGACAAAAGAGGTTGAATTCTTTGCCCAGAAGATCCTTGTAGGGCAGGAATGGAAGCTGGGGTGGATGGCAGAGCAGGATGGGGTACTCAGCCCCTGCTTGGGGGGATGGCAGGAGCCCGAGGAAACTGAAGATGCTGAAGATATTCTTGATTGGGTGATAGTAATGGAGATTGAGGCATTGAGGCAGCTTCAGAGCCTGCCATTGATTTCATCAGGGTGTCGTTTGAGCCAGGGATAAGGGTTTTTAATGATTTAACTCAGGGGCTAGGGAGGGACCCCAGTCAAATAGTTTTCAATGACTGTATGCAGTGAAGGAAGGAGTTAAAGTTTAGCCCTGTTACAGCACTTGCATATGTAGTGCAGCTCTGACTTGTACCACCACCAGGCTTTCCTCATTGTTGCAAGGCTTTTCCCAGGCAGATGAACCTAAAAATACACCAGCTCTGTGGTGAGGCTGCCTCTCCTGTGGCCTGAAGGCTTTTCTCTTCCCTGGATAATCTCCCCTCTCTCCCCTTTGCTAATTACTGGCAGCTCAGAGCTGGTCCCTTCTCGACTGTTTCTTATTGCTGAGAGCAGCAAGTGACTTGGAGGGATTACAGGTAAAGGCCCATTAGATGCCATTTCCCCTTCTTTGGGTCGGTTACCTGGGGGTTTTCAATCCCGTGCCTTCTCTCCTCCAACCTCCCTTGCAAAAGTGCAAGGCTATAAAGCTCTTGGGGTGTTTTGCTGGGAGTGAGCCTGCTGGGGTCCTGTTGATGGAAGAGCAGGGATGGCAGGCAGGTCTGTGAGAGCCAGATACGCACCTCTGTGCTTATCTGTGTGTTTTAAGCCCTGTCTGTGGGTGTTCCCATGAGGGCTGCTGCTCTGTAGGCTAGTGCTGACTCTTGGACTTGCTGCCCGGATCAGTGGAGAGCTGGTCCTTAATGCTCTGTCCAGTCTTTGCCTTTTAAGGTTAGTTTTTCCATCCCAGTACTCCTGCTTTGTGCTATCAAAAGTGATGATTGTTTTCCCGAAGTGTGATCTCCCATCCCAAACACAGGTTTTTGGGCATATTGCAGTACCAGGGAGCTCTCAGCCTTGGGGGATGAGTGCTGCTGCCCCTTGCCACCTCTCCAGCAGCCAGCAAGTGGGGCAGTGGCATCTGTGGGGCGTGTCCATGGCTTGTTGCTGAAAGGCTCGTTGGAAGCTGGGCTGTGTGAGTGTTGGCCCCCGTGCTGAGGTGGGTGACCCCCATCCAAGTCTTGCAGCGACTGCAGCCATCTCAACGTGGCCAATTTGAGGTGAAACCGTGAGCAAATGTCCTTTCCAGTGGGGGATGAAAGGGGCTGGGGCTGATTCGGCTCTCGTGATGGCTTTGTTTCTGATGGCAGGTTTCCTGCTGTAAGTATATGTGTGTGTATATATATGTGTGTGTGGAAATCAAAACACAAGCCTGCAGTGCTGTCTGGCTGGTGGTGTGGCCCCACTACGGGGTGAGCCCTGGGGATGCTCAGTGCTGCAGATGCTCTGCACTGCATCACTTGCTGCCCAGCAGCACAGCAGGGTGTATTTGTGGCGGTCCTACTCTCCCAGCTGGCATACATGCATCCGGGCTGGGGTGTATTATTTTATTGCTGCCTGTTTCAGGGCAGAGCTTGGCTCCAGGGTATCTGCCTGGGGTTTTCTGTGCCTTTGGACTGCACTGGAGGTGTTTGTGATGCAGGTCCTGCTTCCCCGTGGTGGCAGTTGTATGGTGGCCCTGGACTGGGTCCCCCCAGGGGAAGGTGCTACTTGAGTGCAGCCTCAGGGGGTTTGAGTGCCCTGTGGTTTAAAGAATGTGCCAGTGGAGGAGCTGCCCTGCCCTGACCTCTCCATGGGACTTGGAGGCTGTGTGACAGCAGGGAAATGCCCTTTGGCTGCTGCTCCCATGGGCAGGGAGCAGGGGCAGTGCCGGCACCCATATTCCAGTGCAATGTGATGGGCTTGAGCCCTGCTTTAGTTCAATCCAAAGTTCAGGAACCTGCGTCACTGAATCCTGAAGAAAGCAGACAAACTAACCAGTTGTGCTGTTTTATTTTTATTAATTGCTGCTGATGGTTTTAAGCAGGACTGGACAAAACCACCACTGGTGTCAGGTCACTAGGACGAGATGTTGCTGTTGTAGTATATTTAGGAGCAGAAGTCTCTGAGGAGCTCTGCAGAGTGTCATCTCTCAGCTCGCCCCAGCTCTGCTTCACTTTGCTCTCGTTCCGACTTCTGATTTGCAGTTCCCTACGTTAATTTGGGAATCTCCTGTTGGGCTTTCTAGCCCTGGTTTGTGGCAGCAGCTCGACCTCTAGTTCTCTCACCCACTTCCTGAAATAGAAGCAGTGAATCATAGAAATGCACCAAGAAAGCAAGTTCCCTGTCATGCTCTTTCGTCCTGGCAGGAGATGCTCTGGTTGGCATCCCCACACTGCACCAATCTCCCACTGTCATCTTCCCCATTCCTTCTCTCCTTGGCACGTCACTGACACATGAATTTGGTGTCGGTGCTGGTCTCCTTGCCAGGCAGCCACTATGCTGTTCCTGAGGAGCTCAGCTGCATGGGAGCAGTGGCTTGGTGACAGCTGTGCCAGTTTCTTGGGGTGGGAAACCACTCTCTGGTTTCCGTCAGGAAACCCCAGTGCCTGCAGCTGCTGGGCTGTGGCTTTCTGGGCTAACCAGTGGGTTTGTGCTGACAGTGCCACTCGGTCCCCCATCAATGTGGTTTGGGGCTAATAAGCTCTGATCTGGGGTGCTCGTGGTTATTCTCTTACCAACAAGCTCAGAAAAATGAAGATTCTGGGCAGAGTCAGTGTCTTCTGGGAGTGCTCTTGCCCTGACAGTGTTGTGACTACCTGCTCCTTGCTGGGAGGCTGCCAGTGTTGAAAAAGGTGGTAGGAATGGGTGATTGGGACTATGGGGATGATTTCCAGGGCTGGTGCTTTGGTTGTCTCCACACCCATGGAGCTTTGTGGCACCTGGATTTGGTCTCAGTGTTGCTCATGTGCTGTTGTCCAAATATCCCTTGAGACTGTTGCCTTGGAGGTGGATGTGTTGGGAAGTCGAAGAGAGCAGAGTGAGGAGCATGTGGGCAGAGGCAGATCTGCCGAGAGGGTTTGGAAGTGGTGCAGAAGCTTTGCTCAACATAGCTGGGGCTCAGTGGAGCTGGCAGGGCTGCAGGGGTGGCCAGGGCTGGGCTTGCCCTGCAAAAGGAGAGAGGAGGGTCTTTCTGGGAGTTGGAGAAGGGGAAAAAAAGTTTCTCCCTTTCCTTAGACCTCTCCCAACCTGGCTCTGTGGCTTGGGAGGGGAGCAGCAGAAGTGAAGGATGCTGTGTGGAATGTTGGAGTACCCCTATGGCTCGCTGCTGGCTCAGTGATGATGCAGCCCTCCAAGGTTGGCACGTGGCCTAGCTGGTGGGTCCCACAGCCCTGCCAAGAGCAGAGTGCTGAGGCTGGGGCCGCATTCAGCCCCACACAGCCCTGCTGATACGGCAGCTGGCTGCCCTCTGACACCCTGCCTTGCCCAGGCTGGTATCTGATGGAGCTGCCAGTCACCACAGGCCATATTTCCTACCTGTGCCACTCCCTGCTGGGGATCCTCTCAGAGGTTATCCTGGGCTGAGTCAGAGATGGGCGATAAGGAGAGGGAGTAGAGAGAGAGAGAGAGGCTCTCCTCCTCCTCCACTCCCTTTTGGAGTGGCTTATCTGCACTGGCTGGGAAACTGAGCTGGTGTCCCAGCCGTGGCCCTTGGTCCCAGCTGGGGTGGATGGACTGTGATGGTAGGATGGGCTGTGTGCTGGCAGGGGTTTTGCACAACCCCCAGTTTGTCCAGGAGTGCTTGTGCCTGTGTGGGGAGGGTGGATGGAGAAGACAGGGATGGGGTATAATGGAGGGGCTGCTGAACTGGTGCAGAGAGCAGAGCTGTGCATTGGTTTCCTGTGGCCATCTCCTCCCCACTGCCGGCGTGCAAAGGTCACACTGGTGTGGGGTATTTGGCTGGCTCCCTGCTGCTTCTCTGCTCCGTGCTGGTGATCCCCAGCTGTGGCACAGCAGCAGGCAGAGCATTCCATCCCCCCTGCGTGTGCCCCCTTGTCCCTCTGGAGCCTCTCAAACCAACTGCCTCATGTCTGGCCTTGTGTTTTCTAATGCACAGAAATGCCACAAGGACAGGCTTGCCCTTGCCATGCCTACTTGCTCCCTCTGGCCCCTCCTGCCCATGACCCTCCTGGCAGGCAGGTGGCAGGATGTGGGGCAACATGCTGGGGCTCTTGGCTCTCTCAACTCCTTTAAAAGGTGCTTTTGAGATCTTCCTCTGTGCGGGGGCTTGGGCTGTGCTTGCTGCTAACTGGGATTTTGCATCCGTTCCCAGCACTGCCGCGGAGTGGGATTGGGGCAGCAGGCCAGGGTCTCTTCTGCCTGCTAGAAAAATGTGAAGCAGCAGAGTCTGCTGGGTGGGATGGAACATGCTTTAGACTGTGCAGGAAAGCCTCCTAACCTCACTTTTCTTGTCTTTCTCCCTCTAGGGCTGACTGGACTGGCCGTGCCCACGATGCCCTGAATGCTGAGCGCAGCAGACGCAGAGGAGACTGTGTCCCGTTAGCTCCTCCTCCCTCCCTCATCCCTTTAGTTTGGGTTTGTTTCTATTTATTTTGTGGCTGGGTTTGGGCATGGCTTTGGCTGGATGTGAGGCTGCTGCAATGTGGCTCCTTTGGCTCAAGCACCACTTGTCCATCCACATTTGGACCTTGCTGCTCTTGGGGAGCACCTGGCTACCGCTGGCGGAAGGCAGCCCCAAATCTCCCTTTAGGACTTTCCCGGTTACAGACTGGAGCTTGACGCACTTGGTGGTCCACAATAAAACCGGGGAGGTCTACGTGGGGGCTGTCAATCGGATCTACAAGCTCTCCAATAACCTCACACTCCTGCGGACCCACGTGACGGGGCCCGTGGAGGACAATGAGAAGTGCTACCCTCCGCCCAGTGTCCAGTCCTGCCCACACGGGCTGGTCACCACCAACAACGTGAACAAACTGCTGCTGGTGGACTACTCGGGGAATCGGCTGATTGCCTGCGGCAGTGCCTCCCAGGGGATTTGCCAGTTCCTGCGGCTGGATGACCTCTTCAAGTTGGGTGAGCCCCACCACCGCAAGGAGCACTACCTCTCCAGTGTCAACGAGTCGGGCACCATGTCTGGTGTCATCATCGAGGTGCTGAACGGGCAGAACAAGCTCTTCATTGGGACGCCCATTGATGGGAAGTCCGAGTACTTCCCCACCCTCTCCAGCCGCAAGCTGATGGCCAACGAGGAGAACGCAGAGATGTTTGGCTTTGTCTACCAGGATGAGTTTGTCTCCTCGCAGCTCAAAATCCCCTCGGATACACTCTCCAAGTTCCCCACCTTTGACATCTACTACATCTACAGCTTCAGCAGCGAGCAGTTTGTTTACTACCTGACCCTGCAGCTGGACACCCAGCTCACCTCTCCCGACTCCACTGGGGAGCAGTTTTTCACCTCCAAGATCGTCCGCCTCTGTGTGGATGACCCCAAGTTCTACTCCTACGTGGAATTCCCCATTGGCTGCGTGCAGGACGGCATCGAGTACCGCCTGATCCAGGATGCCTACCTGACCAAGCCTGGCAAGGCTTTGGCCAAGTACCTGGGCATCTCAGAGCAGGAGGATATCCTCTTCACCATCTTCTCCCAGGGCCAGAAAAATAGGGTTAAGCCTCCCAAGGAGTCTGTGCTCTGCCTCTTCACGTTGAAGAAGATCAAGGATAAGATCAAGGAGCGTATCCAGTCATGCTACAGAGGGGAAGGGAAACTCTCGCTGCCCTGGCTCTTGAATAAGGAGCTGGGCTGCATCAACTCGGTAAGTTCCTACCTGTCTTTACTCAAGCCAGACTGTTTCTGGCTTCTGGTGGTGGTCTCTGGCTGGACCTTTCCCAGTGCTTTGACCTGAGCTGTGTTTTCCCAGTGGGAAGGACTGGTGTCATTGGGGCAGAGCACTCGGTTTGCCTGTTAGCATTCCTTGAGGAGATCACAGCTTTGTGATGGGGCAGCTCTCTGTATTTGGGGTGCAGCAGTGCCCATGGAGAGCCTCGAAGAAGGGGCCCTATGCTGACAGAGGTGCCTGTTTCTGATGTCCCTACCCTGTGGATTTGGACAGTGTCAGTGAGTTGGGGTGGGATGCTCAGGCCTCAGAGCATCTGCTGTAGCTGTGCTGTGGAGTCCCTTGCAGATGGCACATGTGGGTTTGAGAGTGTTGTGTCACCTGGGGCTTGGCAGTGGCCAAGCAGAAGGTGTTGGAAGCAGCAGGATATGTGGGACAGGGAGCACAGACCTGATGGAGGGAGGTGGGAAGCCGGTGGTCCCAGCAGAAGCTGGTCAGATGTTCAGCACGGAGGGACCACATCCTCTCCATGGGGTGCTGGGAGAGCACAAGGTGCTGTCAGAGGTGGCTTTTGAGAGTGGCTAATGCAAACTGTCCTCCAGAGGTGCAGGAGGTGAGTGCTGCTATCCTAGAGCAGTGATTCCCAACTGAGGG
This sequence comes from Ifrita kowaldi, assembly GCA_013398055.1. Classification (NCBI taxonomy): domain Eukaryota; kingdom Metazoa; phylum Chordata; class Aves; order Passeriformes; family Cinclosomatidae; genus Ifrita; species Ifrita kowaldi. The sequence goes on from VZRS01001271.1 coordinate 28,766, forward strand.
AGCACTCCCCTCTGTCCCCAGAGAGGTGTCTTCTCACCTGGGTGCATCTTCTTCCTGCTGGTGTCTCACCTGCTCAGTGTGGGACCTCTGAGTGGTGGTGGGCAGGGAACCTCACTGCTTGGCTCTCTGGTTTGTTTTCTCATTGAACTGTTACTCTTACTGCGTTCTTTTCTGGGCAGTGTTGTAAACCACAAGTAGTTGCAGGAGGCTACAACTCTAGATGATGGAGAGGTCATAGGCTGGATAGTCCCCAAGTAGGGTCAGATAGAGGGCTGAGGCAGGCTTGGGGTGCTGGTGTGTGTGTTTGGGAGGGTCTGGTGGAGGTCCTGACCCACCTGCTATCACCCACCTGCCCCAAGCCCCGCTTGCTGGTGTTCAGCACCCATCACCAAGCCCCCAGCCCTGCTCAAGCAGGGATTTGGGTGCAGGCAGGTAGGAGGGGTGTCCCTGTGGAGCAGCCCTGCCTCCTCTCCCACCGTCCTCGCCGCTGCTCTGGAGGAGACAGCTAACAGCTGCCTGACAAAGTAAAGGGTTTGCTGTCAAGAGCGCTGGGCTCGCAAATCAGATTTTGGCTTTGAACTAATTCAATTTTGCTGGAAAATGATGAAATCGTTACACGGCTGCCTGTTGGGTCGCGCAGCTGCTGGCTCCGGCAGCGGAGTTGCTCACTGCTGCCTCCCACACTCCCAGCTCTCCTCTACCAGTGCCCCAATAACACCACGTCCCCTGGTCTTGGAGAGGCTGCTCTGCCCCCCTGCACTCTGGGGATGGTTTTAAACTCTGAGGGTCCTGGGATTGCTACCTGGTGGCCAGCCCCTGGGAGTAAGAGGATCTCAGGGTACTCTCTGGGTCCTGCAGATGTGGCTCTTGTGGAGTTGGAAGGATGTGTGCCATGATGGGGAGGCTCCTGCTTTTGTATGGATTAGGCTGGGGAGTGACACCCTCCCCCAGGGGAGCCAGGTGGTTTTTCTGTCCCAGTCCTTCTCCAGCTGCCAGGCAGAGTGGGGCAAGACATGACTGGATCATGAATCATGCCCTCAGCTCCTTGCTGTGTTAATTAAGCACAGGCCAAACCAGACCACTTGAAGCCTGTACCCTCTTTCTGGCAGGAATTTCTGTGCCCCTAAACAGAATAAAGCCACCTCTGGGGTGGGTCATGGCAGTGACAGATTTCTTGGTGGTGAAGACTGGCCAGAAAATAAAGGGCATGCTGTTTTTTTATTTGAAGGAGGCAAAATGTAATTGCTCAAGTCAGTAGTTGCTTGGGATTTACACCCCATCCATATGGAAAATGTGCAAGGAGCTCTCTTGCTCTGCTCTTTCATGGCAGTAAGGGGCTGAGGCTGGTCCGCTCTGGAGGAGGTTTTGCCAGCACTGCACTCCCAGGCCTTGAGCAGTGCAGGGCCAAGGGATGCTCATCCCCAGCGCTGCAGGGTAGCTCTGATTCTCCAGAGCTGGTGCTGGAGCTGGGAGGAGAGGCTGCCAGGCTTGGCAGATAGCTCAGGAGATGTTAGTGACTCCTCACCAACACAGGCAAGTGGAGCGAATTCCTGCCTCCCATTTCTCTCTCCCTCCCTCTGGGATCCAGTGATCTGGAAGTGGGAAGGGGAGTGAAGCTGGCTCTGCGGGGAGACTCCTCACACTGGTGCACTCAGACCTGAGCATGGACTTCCAAACGCAGCAGGGGCACCTTGTGGAAGCACCCAGCCCATTTTCCTGTGCCAGGCCCGCTGCCAAATTGCTCTTGAACCTCTCCAGAGGCTTTGCTGCTCCCGGTGTTTCACTGAGAGGGGCTTGGTGGTGTGTAGCCGGGCTCTTTTCTTCCCCTGTGCAATGCAGGGCTGGGAGGTCTTTGTGCCTGTGGCCAGATGTGCTCAGCGCATCTGCCCAGTGCTCCTGTCCCCAAACTGGGGGGAACAAGGGCTGGTGTAGCAGGGCTGGGAAAGGGCAGTGGGCTGGAGCTGGAGTGCAGAGGTTGCAGCAGGGAGTTATTTAGAGTTCCTGGAGCCCTTGACTCCTGGGCTGGCAGTGTGGGCAGAGCCAGTGTCCGAAGCCAGCAGGATGTGGGCATCAGCTTTCCCTGGGCTACCCCAGGGAGAAAATGAGTTTTGACTCCTCAGTAAGGCTTGCTGCCCAGCTTGCTGGCACAGGGCAGTGGCTGGTGACAAACTGGCTGAAAGTGGGCCAGGATAAGCCAAATCCTTTCCGGGGCAGCCAGAGAAATGCAGGTGGTAACAAACTGTACCACACTGGGATTATTCCTGAGCAGCGATTAACGCACAAAAAGCCTGGCACCCCAGCCTGGCACTTAGTACCAGCCTCCTGTAACCTCCTCCCTGGCTCTTTGCATCCCTCCACATCCTCCATCGCAGGCCCTGGAGGTGCACAGGGGGATGGGGTGAGCCTATAATGGTGTTAACTGGCGAATTACTGGCTAATTAATAATGCTGAGTGATGCGAGCCTTGTCGTGCTGTCTGCTCCCTCATTGCTTTCGTAAGTGGGCTTGAAGGGAGGCAATGAGACAAGGCATATCAGGAGACACTCGCTCCTGCTCGCTTGGTGCTGTGGGCCTGCTTCCCCGCTCCTTCAGGTCCCTTTCCCCAGGAAATCCGAATTTCTTGACCCTGTTGTGGGGAGGCAAAAAGTAGTGCTGGGAGAGGGAAGACTGCTGTGCTGTGCAGATAGCAGCCTGGGGTGTCTGAGCCAGGGGCAACAGAGAGGGGTGCCAAAGGAAAGCATGGAAATAAAAACAAAAGATAAAAATAATTAAAAGAACACCCCAAGAACCCCCAAAAGAAACACCCCCCCTTGCAATGGGCTGAAGGCTGTGGTCCCTGCAAAAACCCATGCAAATGCGAGAGCGGACAGATCCCGACACCTCCGCAGATCCCGGTGCCTCCTGCCGATCCCAGCATCCGCAGGCTGAAACGCTGCAAGGTCACTGGACCTCGCGTGCCGTGGTGCGTGTCTGTCCCTGCCAGCACCGGCTGGGGCACAGCTGTCCCTCTGTCCATCCTTCCCTCCGTCCCTCTGCCTTGCCTCTCCCCGCAGCCCGCATCCGCCAGAGATGTCGGTGGGTTCCGTAACCCCGGCACTGCCGCCCTTGGCCCGACCTCTCTGTGCCGCCTGCGCTTCCCTAACGAGGCAGTTTGCTGTTAATGAGCTAATTGTCGGCGTAATTATTTATCGAGGTGGTGTCGGCATGGCGGCGGCGGGAGCTCCTCGGTCCCAGAGCGCAGCTGTATTTGTCATCTCCCAGAGAGTATGTTGAGACAAAGCAGAGAGCAGTAAACACCATAAACATCTCTTCTCTTGCATATTCAGCAGCCGCGGGGTTGGGGAAGCTGCAGATTGAGCTCAGAGAGAGCAGAACCTGCACCCAGGAGTGCCAGGGCTTGAATACCTTTGTGGCATTGTCCTTAACTCTTCTGCTACTGCAGATGGCTGGGTGGAAGGTGCTGGGGTTTATTTGGGCTGTGGGGGACAGAAGTTTTTCCCCAGCAAAGCACCTGAGAAATCCTGGGTATTTGGATGGGAGCTGTGTATCGGCTGGAACATTGCTCGCATCTCACTCTGTGATTAGGAAGATGATTTTCTAGGATCTGCTCTTTTAAAATTCCTAGCCTCGTAATGCAGAGGAGGACGCTTAGTACGTGTGTTGGCCAGTGGATAGGAGAGGGCAAGGCTGGCATTCAGGGGATGAGTGGGGAGGTTGTGATTTCCCTTCCCTCTTTTTCCTGTGGTTGCAGAGACGCGTGGTGCCCCATGTTCCTGTTTTGGGGATCCCCGCATCTCTCATGACTGGCTGCAGGAGTTCCCCCAGTTCAGGGAAGGATGAGCAACAGTCAGGCAGGGAAGGGAGTTGATCTTTGTACATTAACTCAACACCCAAACCCCAAAGTTAGGGTGACCGAGGGAGCAGCCCAGCCTCCCCGAAGTGCCTGGGGAGGCTGAATGTGACTGGTCCTTCCCTGTTGGAAGGCTGGCACAGCACTGAGTTCCCCCTGCAGCGGGGAGTGGGACCACTGGCCTTGGAGCTGAATGGTGGCACGGTGAAGAGGGCGAGCAGCCTTGCCATGGCTGTGGGAGCCTGATGCCATTGTAGCTGTGAGTGTATCGTGCTGGGGCACGGAAAAGTGCTGTGTTTTCTCCCCTCCACATGGGTGACTGTGGGTTGTTGGTGGGAGCCGATCCGGGCTGATCCTTGCTTCCCAGGCAGTGATGAGTGGGAATTACAGAGCTCTGTGCTGCCCTTGTGTACGTGGAGCTCGGGAGCTCGGCATTTTCCCATATGCTCCGTGCACATGCGGTATGGATCTAAAACCCCTTGGGGACTGGCATGCCTTTGGAGCCTGCTGCTTGCCAAAAAAACCTCTCTCCCCTTTAAATTCAAAATTATATAAGGAACCTTGTGAAGCGGAAGAATCCCATGACCGGAGCAGGCTGTCTCCCTGTCAGCCGTGCCTGCCTTGCTGCTCTACCCTCCTGCACCCAGGCTCGCTGCCACCCTTGGGGATTTGGCAAAGCCCTTCGCTGCCTGGGACAGAACAGGGATTTTGCTGGTGCTGTGTGACCACGTGAGGCTGTTGCCTCGTGTGGGAACACTGAGAGGCCCATGTGCCCCCCCAGGTCAGACAGCCGTGGCCAGGGTCTGTTGTTCTGCTCAGCAGGTCAGGGTGAGGATGCTCGAGGTAGGGGTGAGTGCTGTGGAGCTGGTCCTGGTCCCACTGCCCTGCCTGCAACTCAGCTTTCACAGGGTCATCCCTCTGCCTTTGCCTTGCCCATCCTTGGACTGTGCTTGCTGGAGGTCCCTGCTGTCATGGCCTTGAGAGTGGAGAGAGGCCAGTGCAGCCCTGCTTCTGCCTCTCCCTGGGCAGAGCTTGCAAAAGCTTCTCCCAGATCTGCGGGCTCCCACTGAACTGAGGAGGCAGCTGGCTGAGCCAGGCGCCTTGTCTGGGGCAAGGCAGCGTGGAAAAAATGTGGGGATTTCCCAAAGACGTTCCTGCGGGAGGAGGAACAGGGCTGGCAGGTGGGTAGTGTGTTTGCTGGAGGCTTTGCTATGTGAAGTGAGGCTCTTCCAGGAGCCCTGACTTGTTTGCCTTGGCATGACCTTGTCTGGGAAGTGTTTTGTCTTTGGGGGAAGGCTGGGGTGCAGGGTTCAGCCCCTCCTGCCTTGCTGCCAAGCTGGTTTTTTTTTAAGCTAGTGCTGGGATGAGGAGAGGAATGTGTGTGTGCTGGGGAGCTTCTGCTGCCATCCCACGTGTCTGAGATGGCACTGGCAGGGATGGAGGGGGGAGCAGGGGTGCTGTGCGGGCTCCTGCTGGGTTTGTAAGTGCTGCTCTGTCGGATGCAGAGGACAGAGAGCCTTGGCCTTGGTCTGCAAAGCCTGTTCAGATGTAGAGAGGGCCTGCATGCAGTGGATCTGTCCCAAGTGCCTTACATCAGTGTGTAGGGAATGTTAGGGAAGCATCAGCTCATGCCTTCCCTTGGCTGGTGAGGTGGGATGGCTGCAGTAGGATGCTGCCAAAGGTGCTGTAACTGTGGGGTGAAGGTGGGAGATGGCTGATTGCCATCTGGGAGGTCCAGCATGTCAAGGCATTGGCAAAAAGCTCATCTCTCCTCTGCTTTCTTCCAACAGCCGCTGCAGATCGACGACAATTTCTGTGGCCAGGATTTTAACCAGCCACTGGGCGGGACTGTCACCATCGAGGGGACCCCACTCTTTGTGGATAAGGAGGATGGGATGACCTCGGTGGCTGCCTATGACTACAGAGGACAAACTGTTGTCTTCGCAGGCACACGGAGTGGGAAGATCAAAAAGGTAGGAAAGCCCTCAGTGATGCTGATGGGGAGGGATGACTGCTTGCCTCACTGGCCCTTTGTGGGGTACAGGTCGGGCTGTGCCTTCATAACAGGGTGACTTGATGTATTTGGGGTAACGTGCAAAGGGCCAGGGAGGGGCAATTTCCCCTTGCTTCTCTCTGCCAACCGAATTTACAAAACCTCTGCCTTTTGGAAGGGTTATGACATAAGGAAGTAGAGTCCTTGCTGATGGTTGATCAGAGCCCATCCCCTCATGTCTCGGGGGCAGGTGGGCTTGCCCTGGAGCTGCCACGAGGCAGGCTCTGTCCATGTGGATCCTCTGTCCATCTGGCCTCGTCATTGACCTGGGCAGAGTGGGCAGAGGTGGGTGCTGGCGGCTCCAGCCCGGCGAGGGGGAGACTTCACTTCCTGTGCCCCGCCACGGCACAAAAGGCTGCTTGTTGGTGGCAATTAGCAAATAGCTCCATGCGTGCCTTTCTCTGCCTGCATCTCCACAGGGCACGGATTTCCTGTTATCATAACATCATGCCTATAATTACAGCTGTACATGCCCTGTACAAACATAGCTGCCATTAACACATCCTCAGCCAGCGAAAGGCCGTGTGAAGGTCCTGGTAGGGTCCCTGCTATGGACCAGAGCTTGGCTGAGGGGGTTGACCCATCTCTCTGTGACTTGTAAGGTGTTCCAGCACTCTGTCTTGGGCACAGCATTCTGCATTTTTGCTACATCTCCTGATCTCTGCTGGCCAGGGCGCCCTGCAGGAGGCAGGGTGGTTTCCCTGGCAGGAATCTGGATGCCATTGTGTAGTCCCTACATGTCCTACTCGCTCTGCCCCTGTTCCCCCAGGACCCCTGACAGACCCACCTGTGCCCCTGCCTATTAGCAGTGTTTTTGGGGCACAGGCAGCACATGTTGGGGTGGGGGGCAGGATGGAGGGGTCCTCTCTAGCCCCACATCTTGTGCTTTGCTTTCTGCAGTCCTTGGAGGGGTGCAGAGTGGCAGTGGGGCTGTGGGGATGGAGGCAGCTTGTCCTTGCTTCCGGATCGATGAGGGATCCAGAGGGACTGGTGTCATGTTGCTGCTGGCTTCTCCTGCCGCTGGGCTCCAGATGGGAGCTTTTAGATGGGGATGGGAAGGAAGGAGCCTGTGGGAGGAGGGTTCAAAAAGCCACAGTGACAGTGTTACACCTCTAGTTCCTCAGTTATCTAGAGGAGCTGGTAGTTGGTTTTTAGATAGCAAATTGGATTTTTCTTCTAACTGATTTTTCAGTTTTTTCCTGGTCTTTGCACCTTCAGAGCCATTTGGAAGGGGTCATCTAGGGTGGGTGCCTGGTTGGTGTGTGGGCTGCATGCCACAGCCATGACTGTGGCCAGAACTTGATGCTCAGGTGTGGTTTGAGCATCCTCCTTCCCTGCAGGGCTTTCCCAAGCTTTGTTTTTCCTGGTTTTGAACTTGGTGCCCCAAAGAGCTGGTGTGGCTCTCTGGCCCTGCAGGGCGTGAGGACATGGAGCTGCTGAGACTGAAGAGATAGGTCTCAGTCCTGTCTCAACACTGGAATGCCACGTAGGTTTTATAGGCTTATCCTGCCTGGAGGCTCCAAATCCCCTGGGGTTGCAGAGTTCTCCACTGGCAGCATGGGAGCACTTTGCAGGCTCCAAATCCTGCGCCACAAGGTCCTCTCCTTGTCCCTGCAGTGACCTTGAGGTGGGCAGCCCAGCCCTCCTGCGGCAGGGGCTGCCTGGCTGCCCGGCAAAGCGCTGCCTCAGCAGCTACCTGATCCTGCTGCCTGGCTGCCAGGCCGGAGGCAGGGGAGGGCGAGGAGGGGCTGCTGACCTGGCTTTGAGTGGAACCAGTGTGTCCCCAGCCAGGGGATGCGATACCTGGCAGGGGTTCAGCAGAGTGTAGCCACGGTGGCTCCTCCAGGCAGAGAGGTGGGGGGTGCATCCTTCAGCAGTGCTTGCAATCCCTCTGCTTTTAAGCTGTTGGTGTTTCCCACCGTCCCCTTGGCAAACACCCACACTAGGCTTGGTGCAGCCTGCCGGCCCCCCCGCCCTTTCCAGAAGCCCTGGCATCTCCTTTGGGAGAGGAAGGGCTGCACCGACAGCTGGGTGCCCCCCTCCCCACCCCCAGGAGCCCTGTAATGGATGCTGCTCTGCTGAGGGGCACCGATCTCGCCATCTGGGCCGGGGTAAGGTCAGGCCAGAGTCAGTGCCGCGTCTGGCTTTTCCTTGGATGGCAGCTCCCATGCCCAGCATTTGTCCAGACTGTTTCGTGCAGACAGAGCCTCCCTTTGTCCCCCTGCAAAAAGCCACGCGAGCCTGTGGCTGCCCTGCAGCCTCTCCCCAGCCCTGCCACCAACAGTTGCTGCCGCCAGGGCAGGGTGCTGGGCAGCACCTGCTGCCACCACAGCTGCAGGGAGACCCCAGCTCCGGGGGGGTGGAAGGATCCTGCAGGCAATGTCAGATTTGCAAAACTGTCTGCGGGACAGGGGCTGTGGGCTGGGATGGGGAGGCAGCGGGGGGATGGAGATCACAACCCCTGGGATGCTGAGCGGGCTGCAGCAGTGGAGCCCATGGCAGCCCAGTCTCAGCTCGTCCTGCAGCATTACCAAGCAGGCAGTTATCTTTGGCTGATCCTGAGTTATGTGGAGAGGCCAGGCTTGGAAAGCCTTTGGTCCCGCGTGCTTGCTGTCCTCTGTGCCAGCAGTCATGGGACTGGGGCACTCAGGGAATTCCAGCCGTGCCCAGGTGAACAATGCAGGGATGGGTTCCAACACTGCTGGAGCTGGCTCTGAGCCACTTCCTCTGTACTCCTGAGCTGGCACGACAGGGACCTGGCCTTGTACCCTATAGTCTGAGAATGCTGTGGATGGGGAAGTGACATGGGGATGTGAGCCATGAGCATGCTGCAGCAGGGATGTCAGGGGATGTTTTTGAAAGGGAAATGAGGCTTGCTTCCTAATGCTTGGGTTTTTCCTGGAAACCACCTGTCCTCAATTGACAATCTTTTTATTAGGCAGTTATCATTTTCCCAGGTTGTCTTTTCCATTTTTTGGGTGGATAGGAAGCTGTGTGTATGATTGCAGTAGGAGTGCTCAGTCATGTGCTGAAAAAGGACGTTTGACTCTGCACCCATGTCAGCTCTTGATCTGTGTGTGCCAAGGACTTGATTTTGGGTGTGCTTGAAGTGTTGTATGGAGGGAGGGAAGAAGGATGGCACTGGAGGGGGTGTGCTGATGGTGCAGCCCCCTCCCAGTAACTGCACCGTGCTGGGCTGGAGGCTGGAGCAGTGGGACGTTCTGGAAGGTGCAGCACAGACCCGGCTGCCCTCCTTTGCTGCCATCTGCTCCTCCTTATGCAAACACGGCACCGCCTTGGGGCTCTGCTGAGCTCAGTGTAGCCCTTGTGGGTTGACCCAGTTTTGGGTGCTGTCTGGTTATTTTTGGGGGGATGAGCTGAGTTCCTCTCCCAAAGCAGCCGGTGGCTCCCTGCCCACAGCTGTCCCTGGCTGCTGCAGACGAGGGAGGCTGTGAGCTGTCCCTGCTGCCACAGCCCTGCAGGAGATACCCAGCACCTCCGGGGATCCAGGCGCTGGAGATCCCTAAGGCAGGAGTGGTTGTAGGACAGTGCAGCCAGTGCATCCCAGCCAGGATAGCATCGGACTACACATCCCTTGCAGCCAGCTGAGCTCTCATTTTTTGAGGATTATCTGTCTCCCCGGTCACCACCGCAATCCCTGTAGCTCCCTGTTCCGTCCTGGAACGGGCTGGCCTTGGGCGTGAACGCATCGTGTCTCCGTTGGGAATCTGCTCCCCGCCTGGGGCTTGCGCTTGCCACGGCTTGTTTATTCTCTCCCACAGAAAGCACAGCTGAACTGGGCCTATGCCTGGCTGCTTTGGTTTCACTTCTTTGATAAAAATAATAATAACAATAATAATCTCTTCACACTAAGTGGGTTATCCCCATCCCTAACAGCAGGACGTGGTTCTCCTCTCCTGGCTTGGGGAGGGTTGAGGGGCTCCCTGGAAGCTCCCTGTCCTGCTGTGGGCAGGGAGATGAGGGTGCTTTGGGGGAGCAGATTTGGCAGCCTGTGGAGGCACCCCCTTTGAGTTCTCTAAAAGCTTTGGATTAAGGATGCTTCAGTGTGTTCACAACCCTTGGTGTGTCTGGACAGAAAATAGGTGCTGTGGGGAGGGGGAGTTGCTGACCGGGGCCTTTTTGGGATTTCCCTGTTGCCTGCTGGCTCCCTTGTATCACAAAACGTGTGCTGTGTTGGCCTCCTGGCTATGATGCATGACCTGATCGTGGTCCACATGAGCTGGGAGAAGAAGCCGTCAGGCTCCCTGCCCACTCTGCTGGTCCCTGTCCCCACGGATCCTTTCTCATCACCCTCTCTTAGTGCTCAGGGTAAGCAGCTCTGGCTGAAAAGGGGCCCTTTGTGTCTCGGCGCGTGAAATCCGGCTCCCAGAGTGCGCAGGAAGGCTTGGCCCGCCTCGTGACCCTGCTGCTGGCTACCCTACTTACTGCCTGTGCCTTGGCTGGCTTTTCTTTTGGGGTGTGTGAGGGGGACACAAGACAGATTTGGGGCATGAACCCTGCCCTGGCAGGGTCAGCCGGTGACCCTTGAGGACTCCCCAGGCATCGACCCCTGCGCAGCCCCTGGAAATCCTCTCCTGCCCGTGTTGCTGCCTCTTCCCAGCTGGCTGCCAGGCACAAGGGCCTTTTGTTCCTCCTGCCTCTTCCCTCTGCCCTCTCCTGCTCCGTCCCCATCCCATCCTCTGGAGACCCCTAACCCCCTCCCCACACGCATACAGCCTCCGTGGACGCCTGCGCCCAGCCCCGGGAGGGAGATGCGCTCCTCGGAGCATGCGCCCGCGCCTCTCCCCAATCAATGGCAATAATTTTATTGGCATGACAAGGTAGCCGACGGTTGCCAAAGTGAATCCATCAAATACCTCTTGGCGGCTCCCCGCCCCCTCGAGAGCTCTCGCTGGAGTCGTTAAGCTGTTTTAATCAAGGTGGAGGCTGGAGAGCAGGCGTGTTAAGTGGATGGGGTGGTGGGGAGGGGGCGGCGGAGCCTTCCCGTCCCCTTGCTCGTGGCAGGGAGCGCTCGGCATCGCCCCATTCCTGCTCAGCAGGAAGGGGCCCCGCTCTCGCCGGCGTTGGGCTTTGTTGCGCCGCCCGGCTCTGAACAGGATGTCTCATTGTTGGAGGAAACAATTAGAAATTCATCGTGAACCGCTGGCCTCTGGGATCTGCCGGGGCGGCGAGGCCGTGGCTCCAGGCAGCTGCCAGCTTCGTCCTGGGGTGACTCCTGCAGGAGAGTGCCACTGGGGTTTCTGCTCCTGCCTCGTGCAGGATCGATGGGGATGAACATTTCCAGGCTCCTGGTACTCCAAGGGATGCTCCAGCATGCTCACACAGCCTTGGGGAAGGAGAGGAGGTAGCAGGGGACCCACTGCCCTCAAAGCCCGCTCCCTCCACCCTCCGCGCCCCCGGGTTTTTTGACTCACAAGGCACAACCCTCTTTTTTCTTTCCCCCCATCTGCTCCGCTCTCCGCACAAAGCCGGCAGGTGAGCGAGGCCTGGGAGCCTGGCGCCCGGCCAGCCGGGAGGCAGCGGCAGCCAGCGCTGCTCCAACCTTCGCTGCCGAAAGCGCTGACGGTGCACGTCTCGCCTCTCCCTGGCGCCAGGCGCCCGCAGGCAGCCGTGTGCCCGCAGGCAGCCGTGTGCCTCGCCCCCATCCATCAGCCCGGCCCGGCCCGGCTGCCGCGGAGCCGCCGCCGCACGGAGCGGGGCTGCTGGACTTCGCCCGTGTCCGGCAGGGTGACTTGTGGGGAGCAGCGCCTTGTGAAAGCTGGAGGAGGCTCGGGGGTGGAGGCGGATCCCAAAGGCCCCGTGTCTTCAAAAGGACTACCGGGTGCAAACCTGGCTTCTGTAATCGCCCTGAAAAGGGGTTTGAGGGCAAAACGCTGCTGCGCAGCCCCTCGGGACAGGTCGGTGCTGCCATGCAGGGTGTGCTCAGGAGCTGGCGGGTCCGTGCCAGCCAAACACGGCAGCGTCACCTTCACAGCTGGTCTCTGCCGACCATCCTATGCCCTGGCAGGGGCTGCCACCCTGGAAGTATTGTGGAAATAGGGCTGGGAAAGGAAAAAGCAAGAGCCTGCGGGGGTTTGTGACTGTGCCTCGCTGGCCTCTGTTGTTGCAGGGCTGTGTAACGCATTGGTGGCCATGGCTTTGCAGCGCGGGGAGAACAAGGCAGACGAGTGATCTTTGGGGTTGTTGATGGGGATGCTGAGCCCCCATAAATGTCTGGGTCACAGTCATTGGGGACTGGCGTTAGGAAAAGGGGTGTGCGGGCTGGCTGGGGGCCTGCAGTGCCAGCAGTGAGCAGTGGGTTTTCCCTCCTAGCTGGTGGGGTTGGTTTGGTTGCTGAAGCGTGAAGCTGCTGAGCATTTTCTTCTGCATCTCTCTGCTGCTGAATGTAGGGCTGTGGCCCCTGTCTGTGACCTTTATTCTGCCAGGAAGAGCGGGAGCACGACTCTTGCTTTGGACTGTACCTCCTGCTGGGGACCTCTGTGGTGGCCCCAAGGGGACAGGGCAGGGGGAAAAGCCACCCCATTAAGATGGAAATGAGCTGGGAGGGCCCAGCTCTGTTGGATCCCTCCTGTTGGAGCCATTGTGCCTATTCACTGGCTAACTTTCACAAACACTGACTAATTTGGGCTTTTCAGGTGAGAGAATGGCCCCTACCTCCCACCAAAAGCAGCCAAGAAAAGGGAGGATGGCTTGGCTTCTCAGGAAGGCAGCGGTTTGGGAGGCAGGGACTGTCGGTATGCCTGGTGTGAAGGGGCAGTGCTGGTGTCCTGCTTCGCCTTTGTGCAGCCCCATTAACCCAGATTTAATGGTGCCTGAGGAATTTGCCCTCAGCCCCTGGCTTGCTGGAGGAGGGAGGATGTGTGCTTAGCAGGAGCTCAGCCAGCTCCGAGTGTTGTCTGGGTCTCTGCATGTCCTAGCCCTGCCTCAGGTAGAGACCTGACCTCGGGGAAGGTCAGACATCCCCATGGGCTGACCTCCCTGCTTTTCCCTTCTGGGCTGGGAGGAAAATCCATCATCAAGAGCAAGGTGGAGATGTGGTATGGCACTTGGGGATGCAGGATGTGGACTCCAGGTGCCCCTTAGTGGCTGCTGGATCCTGTAATCCATCTCTGAGACTTTGATACATGGGGGGGTCATTTGTCTCCAGGTCCAGGTGGGGATGGTGCCAGTCCCAGGCTGCTTGGAAGAGCTGTTGTTTGGCTTCTTGTTGTCCCCTGCCCTCATTAATTATGGGCTTTTCTGAAGTGGAGCAGGAGAAAGGATGCTAATGGAAGGCTGGTACTGATGGGGAAGGCAGCAGAAAGGTGTCCCACGGGGTCGGCATTGTGGGGTGAAATAGGAATAGAGGAGCCCAGCTGGGTGCTGGGTGGTGGTGAGGGTGCAGACCCCTGGGACAACGTCCCTGTTTCTCTCTGGTGCTTTCCATGGATGACCTGTGCTACCAGAGCTGATCCTGGCACCTCCTTGCTCTTTGTGTACCCATGGACCAGCTGCCAGCACAAAACCTCCCCGTGGCAGTGAGAGCAATTGTCTACATGGGAAGCAAGTGGGAAAGTTTTATTTAATGGATGCTTAGTTCTTTTAATGCCATTTAGCAGCTGGAGAGAAGGAAGAGAGCCAGTGCCGTGTGACAAGCCGGCTCTCTGCAGACGGAGAATGGGCTGGAGTAGTGGGGAGCATCCCTACAGTCTGGCAGAGAAAGGCAGGATAATGTGATAGTGCTTTAATTTGTCCACGCTTTGTGCTCTTGAGGGCAGCATCGGTTGGTAGCTTTGTGCTGGGACAGATCTGGCATGGCCAGGGTGCTCAGCCCTGGGATGCAAGGAGGGGTTCTGCTGGTAGAGCAGGTGCTGGGGGAAGCATCTCCCTCCCACCATAATCCCTGTATGGGCAAAGGAAACAACGCCAGGCTGAAAAAAACCAGCGTGGTTTTTATTAGCTACAACCCTAATGATGTATTTTGGATTGCTCTCCTGCGTGGATAAAAATTACCAGTCCTTGAACAAAGGGGAAATAAAAAAGTCTCTCTGACCTTGAAGCTGTTCGTTCACTTGTCTTCATTTCATTCCCCTTGGCTGGGGATGCGGGTCAGTTTTGGGTGCTATTTATAGTCCGCTTCGTTTGGTGGTTTTCTTTACAAAGCGAAAGGTTGTCACCTTTGTTTCTGATACTGCAGAGAGGAGCTGCTCTAGGGAAAAGGAAGAATAAATGAGAAATTTCTCAGAGTGTTCCTGTATGCGACAAAGCTTTGTAATCTGGAAAGATCAAAGAGCCCTGGACTGCCAACATGAGCTCCTTGTGTGGTGGTAGCCAGGGTCCGTGGTGCCTTGAGGGATATGGGATGATGTTTTACCGTGCTGGCCAGTGGCTGTTGGGGCTGATCAGAGCCTTTATTTGCTCCAAAACAGAGATGGTTTCCCTTTCCAGGCAGCTTGGCTCACATCTCCACATCTGGCATGGTTGGCTTTTGTTGAAACAACGTGTTGGCTTGATTCTTCCCTTCTCCCAGCCCCATGAAGGAAGCAGTGGCTGTGTTGTCCATCTTCACTGAAGCCACATGTCCACAGGAGCCCCACTGCTGAAGTGGAATCCCCTGCCTGTGCCTGCATCTCCTCCTCCAGCCCCGTCCCTGACAGACAGACTTATTGGAACAACAAATGTTGCCATAATTTAATTTTCAGGCAAACAATAGTCCGGGGACAATGTTAAATTCATGAAACTGGCTTAATGCGATGACATTTAATGAAGCAATTTGTGTGCTAGCGTGGCTGTGCGTGGCTCTGGAGTAGTGGGGATGCCGCTCCACCCTGCTGGGCAGTCCCTCTTTGGGAACAGACTGGGAATGCTTGGTGCTCCAGGGTAAAAGAGGGGGGTTGGCCTGCTGCCCTCCAGGCTGTGCGTGCTCTTGTGGTGCAGCTTTCCTATGCTGCTGCTCCCTGATGCCGCTGCAGTGTGGGCTGAGAGCCGGTGGGTCCAAGCTCCGTGGTTTGGCCCGAAAGGAAGGGTTGATGAGAATGTTTTGGAGCAGGAGGGGATTTGTTCTCTGCAGCCTTTGCTTTCCTTGGACTTATCCTCCCTTTGTCTGGAGCCCTGGAAAGGTTCTTTGTCCCCCCAGCCTCCTTAGTGGACCAGATTGAAGCCTCAAACCCTGTAGCATCCCATCTTCCATGCATGCGGTGCCAGCCCTGCCCTCCAGGGCCACCCTGGGTTGCAATATCCCATGGGCTGTTAAGAGGCTGTTCCCTTTGGAGCAAGAGTTAGGAATGATGCTGCACTGGGAGAGCACAGGCTTGGCTTTGGGGGCTTTACAGTTCATAAAGCAGGTGAGGAGAGGCAGTTTGGAGGGTGGGGAGTCTGGCTGCTTGCTCCAGGGGTGGATTGGATTTGTGCCATCCCACCAGCATCCCTTGGGCATCCTGGCACCAGCAATGCGTGGCCTTCTGCTGTGTCCCAGGAGAGGGTTCCCCGCTGTTTCTTTCTCCCCTTGATTGACAGAGCTGTGTAGATCTTAGTTATGTGCTGGGATCTGCAGAGCAAACCTGGTGCTGCTATGGCTGGAGGCTTAATGCTGGTAATGCTGCTCCATGGGCTGGCAGTTCCCAAGGTAAGGGGTTTCCTTGCCTTTCTAGGGACAACCTGTAGTCCTTGCTGGATATGATGGACCTCTGGAGCTGTGTGAGAGGTAGCCGGAGTAGTGACAGGTGGAGGGACGATGTTAAATGCACATGTGATTCTGGTGTGGCTGTTCTTCAGTGGAGCTCAGGGAAGAGGGAGCTGGAGACACATGGATGTAACTTCCTTGGAGAACCCCTGGTCAGCCCTGTCCCACCTTGAAGGACAAAGTATCCACGTCTCCAGCACAGCTTTTTTCACCTGCAGTCCTCCCTGTCCCTCTTGCATCCTCCCAGCCCTCCCAGCAGCAACCCTTATCAAAACCTCAGCTCTGCCAAACTCATGTCACTGCTGATGCTCTTCCCAACCAGGACTTAAAACTAAATTTTTATGGAAAGACAGCCATATCCTTCTGAGGATGGATTTTGGGCTCAGCAGAGGTGCTTGTGGGCAAGCTGGAGGTCTGTAGAGCAGTTTGCAGTCCTGCTGGTCTTGGAGACCGGATCAGCGCCTGGCTGTTCTCTGGTTCCCCTGACTTTTTGATTTCCGTTAACAGTGGTCAAAAATTAATTGATAGTTGTTGAGCAGAATGCAACTGAAAAAATTAATGGGGGAAAATATGATGCAGTTTGATGTGTGCACGCATGTGTGTCTCTCGCTTTCTACATATGTATTTATTTTTCTTTGAAAGTTTCCAAAAATAGGCCCGTGTCTTGGCCAGGGTGACTGCATCTGTAATTAGCTAAGCAAAGTGGGTGTCTTGGCAACAGCCACACAGAAATGCTCAGCATCCCTGGTGAGGATGTCGGGATGTGGGACCTCGGAGGCATCTTGTACTGGCAGCTTTCTTGGCAGAGGGAGGGGAGCAGCCTCTGCCCCCCTGGGTGGGAGCACTGGATTGGGTTGGGCTTACTGCCACCACCCTTGGTTTCCTGGGGGAGGGTGATGCTTGTGATGGTTTATTTGAGAACTAAGCAAAGTCCTTTAAAAAGACCCAAACCCCTGAAAACTGCACCTTGCAAGCACGGCCCGTGCCAGCTGATCCCCACCCTGTGCGAGGGATGGGAACTTCCCAAACTGAATTCTCCCTTTATTTCTCCAGGGTTACTCCGTGTTGCTCTCCCTCTCTTTCTGGTATGTTTATGAGCCTCAAGGGATCTTGTTTTTATGCTCAACATTTAAAATTAAAGATGTGTTTCTAGTAGGTGAGATAAACACTCCCTATCTCAGCTGGGGGTTTCCTTCCTGCCTCTCCTTCCCTCCTCGAATCTGCCGGTGGGAAAGTGTGAGCCTGTGGCTGGAGCACATAACCTGGGAATGAGATTCCTGGGCTCTCCCAGGGGGATGAGTCAGCTTCAATGCAGGATGTGTGAGCTTTGGCTTCTTCCTTCAGTGGCTTCTTATTTTAAAAGATGGCAAAAAATTGCTGCCTTCAGCATGGGGATGGAGGAGCAGGGAATGGGAAGGGGTAAATGTGCTTGCTCGAGCTTTAAAGTGAGGTTCACCTTGGTGACTAAGGGCACACCGTGTGACGATGTGGTTCTGCTGCCCATCTGCAGGTGTGCTCCTTAAATTGTGCTAACTTAGTTGTGTAGCAGCATCAGCATTTCTGGCTGGAGGCTGTGGCAGGGCTGGCACAGCCTGGGTTGGCACCCACCACCTGTGGTCCCTGCTGGATGTGCTGCTTGGCCTGCCTTGAGCAGGTCCCCCTGCTCTTTAGCCACTTATCCCAGAGATGGATGCTCACATCTGTGTTCCACCCTTCATGGAGTCCAGCATCACGACTTGCTTTCCCCTCTGCAGCCTCATCCTTCCAGACCATGTGCAGTTGAGGTTGTCCTTCTGCCTGCTGCCTGCTCAGCTGGGATACTGAAATGAGACTGGGCTTTATTTTGGAAATGGAAGTGATAAAGAGCCTGCAAACACCTCTGGTACTCCTCGAGACCGTATCTGCCCGGGTGGCTGTCGATGCCTCCCTCCTGGGATGGAAGCACCTCCACTCACCTCTGCTCAGCTTCAGTTCCCCCTTTCATGTGCTGTCACACTTGTGTGAGCATCCTCACTGCTGTGCTGTAAAAGCCTTGGCTAGAAACCCAGCCCAAATCTCCAAGTACGTGATTTTTTGGCTGAGACTTGGCCCACTGTGCATTTCTGAGTCAGAGCCAGAGGTGATACCTCATACCTGAGGACCTGAGGTATTTTTGCAGCATCTACTGAGCTCCAAGTCTTGCTGTGTCCCTGCCATGGGTGGCAGCTCTCACTGGTCAAGGCTTTTGAGTCAAAACTGTTGTTTTTGACCCCTCTAACCTCCCTAATTCTGTTTATGCTTGAGAGCAGGGAGAAACAGAGAGAGAGCAGGCGTTTTTTAAATAGCTTGCGAGTTTCTGGTGTTGTTTTTCATCAGGAAAATGATAGTTGTATAGAAGCAATTAATTGGAGGAAAAGTTATTATTCTGGTAATAAATGTCAAGAATGTTTCAAGGATAGTTTGGATAAAATACACTTTTTTTTAAAGCCTCACAGCAAAAACAAAAGCCTTACCCTATTTTGAACCTTGCCAAAGAGAAACAACTACAAAACTTCAATTTTCTTTTTTTTTGGTTTTTTTTTTTTTTTTGGTGTGTGAGTGTGTAACGTTTAAGTGCTTTTTTCCCTGCTCAGCCTGTGCTCCTTAAACAAAAGCATGTGTTTTCCTGGCGTGGCTCCCTCGAGGCAGCTCTGTTGGAGTGGAGGGCAGGGGCTGCGGAGGTGATGGCTGCACAAGTCCAGGCAAGTCCTGGTTTTTGGCAGGAGCTGGAGTTCTCCCTTTCTCGGGGCAGGGGGGAAGGGAGGTGATGGAGGATTGTGGTCAGTTCCCTTCTCCTGCCTACATTGCCCAGTCCTCCTCTGTGCCAGCTGCGGGTGGTGATGCCTGCAGCCAAAAGGAGGAGCAATCCTGAGACATGTGTACTTTGATATCCTGGGGCAGAAGGTGATAAAGGAAAGAATTAAAGCTTCAGAGTGATGTTAGAGCCTTGGCTGCCTCTCCCGGAGCAGCCATCGCCTGCGGCTTGTGGGCTGTCGGTAACCCCGCTGTGCCTCTTGCTCCCTGGAACCTGGGGAGGTTGGCATGGAAAAACTGACATTTCATGGGGGAGGTGATTTCCTAGTGGGGTTGTCTGTTTCTGTGCGTGGTTTGAAACATCCCTGGGGTGCTGTGGCTGTGTGAACCTGCCAGGGCTCTCTGCTCACCCCGGAGCGGCCGAGCCCTGCTGCGTGCTGCTTTCCAGCCACAGCCATACCTTCGGCCCCAGCTGTGGGGCTCCGAGCTGGTGTGTTTTTCATAAAGGCTCTTAATCACATACAGGATGTTTCTGTTTGTTCAAGCAATGAAATCACACAAACAACCCACCCCCAGTTTGGCTTTTGCAGAGCATCAGCTGCTCGACCCAAGTCCTCGGCAGAGCCGGAGCAATCCTCCTCTCTCCTCCTCCAACTCTCGACCCAGCAGTGCGGTGAGAACGCGCCTTTCATGTTGTGGACATGCCCTGGAAAGCCGCCCGGCGCTGGGGACGGGATTACATTAGGGTTGGGAGCTGGGGCTGACTCATCGCTGGGGCGCTTGGCCGAGGCAGCGGCAGCATCTCGCGGGAGCTGGCAGAAAGGCTGGGAGACCTCGAGCTGGGACCAGCCCTGAATTCTGGGGGCTCGGTTGCAGGCAGGCTCTGCATGAGCCACGGTTCCCCCCGCCCAGGCCCTCTCCTAAGGGGAGCATGGTTGTTTTTTTGGGTGGGTGGGAGGTGGGTTGCAGGCGTCTTCTCGTTCCTGGGCGCTGGAGTTGTGTATTTTTGCATTACCCCGAGTACTCAGTCCTGGATGCAGACATTACAAACCTGCCACTGCATCGTCGTCTTTCGCTTTGGGCTTTGTCCTTCGGGGTATTAAGCAGAAGGAGAACAGGAATGCGTCAGGGTGGATTGAAATAAAAAAAACCCACCCTGACTTTTCTCACTCCTGTTGCGTGCATTGGTCCCATGGCTGCCGTTTCCATGGTAAAGCAGCGGGCCTGTAACCCAGCCCGCCCCGTGCTCCTCGGCGTTTGGAGGAGCAAAAATCCTCGGAGATGACAGGAATAATTTAACGAGCCATTAACGAGAGTGGGGGAAAACACCGGAGGAGCTGGAGCAGGGTCGGGGTGGGGGCGAGGGGAGGCAGGGCTGGCTTTTGGCAGGGAGAGGGTCACGTTGGCAGCCTGCTCGCCTTGCCTTCGATGTGTTATGAAGTTTTGGAGGTTGCTTGAAAAGTGTCTGGGGAGCGGTGGCGAGCCAAGCGGGCCGCGGGCCAGCTCGCAGCTAAACATGTTGTTGTGTAAAATTGCAGTCAATTAATTTAAGACCTGCCAATTTCAACTGCAAAGCGCTAGGAGGTTCTGTCAAGTTTTCAATGGGATAAAAAAGGGGAAGGGGGGATTAGTTTTCAGCACTTGGAAGGGCAAATAGTGATCCTCTGCCCAAGCCTGCAAAAGCACCTCCTCCTCTCTCTGCTTCTTTTGCTTGCGGTAAACTCAGCCTCCACTGATGTTAAAAGTCCTTCTGGTGTGTGCTGTCGGGGCTGAGATGGCTGAAGGATGTCAGACAGAGCCTGGTGATCTGCTGATGACCATTTCATGGCTTGGGGAAGCATTGGCTGCAGGGGGATGACCCACTCCCCTTTGACTTTGCAGTATTTCTCTTCCATAGTCTTGTGGGGAGTATCCCCTCTCTGGCATTCACAAAGTCATCTTTCCCAAACTTACTGATTCCTGCAAGCCTGCAGATCCTTGGCATGCTGGGCAGTGCACTGGCTGTTTGAAATAGAGGAGGAGCTGGAAAATGCTCAGGGCAGGCCCAAGAGATGCTCTGCACCCCCTGCGTGCAGCCCCGGAGGTCAGTCCTCACTCAAGATGAGGTGCATAGCTTGGTACTCACCATGCAGGAAGACAACCTGCCCCAGAGAGCTGATGGCCAGGTGGGCAGCGTCTGAACCCCAAAAAGGCTTATTGTCCCCATTTCATGGTGACAGTGGGGCAGTGCTGCTCTGCACAGAGCCCCTCCTTCTGGCTGTGCCCTCCTTCCAACTACACCCCGTGCCTGTTGTCCTCTCATGCTGCAGGAAGCACAGCACCCCCATGTAAGGGGACCTGGGCTGAAAATCTGGCTGAGGTTTTGCTCTCTTTACAGCAACTTTGGTTTGAAAAGTGTTTCCTGCATTCTGGGGAGTGTGTGTTTGTATGTGCATCTGCAAGCTGGCTTTTTTTCCCCCCTTCTTTGTTATTTTTTTCTCGTTTTACAGCTTAATGAAACTTCTGAGAAAGTGCAGCTCTGCTGTGAGTAAGAGTCATGAGACTAGTGGGGCGAGCTGCCTTTGGCTGTTCCCCTTGGGCTGCTGAGGGTTGAGCTCCTTCTTGGGGCTGCTTGAGCAGGAGACTTGGGCCTCAGCTCTTCCCTGTCCTTCTCCCAGCTTGCTTTTCCATCCACAAAAACACCGTAGCTTAAATTTACACACATCTGTTCATGCATCTTTCCTTTCCGTGGTCTAATACCCGGGCTTTTGCTGTTACCTCTGCCATCATGGCTCTATGTCCACAGGACATCCTCTCCAACCACTGTTGCTTTCTACCTTTTTCTATGTCATCAAAGGGTGTAAATCCACTTCTGCCAGACTGCTGGGGCTCAGAACCAGCTGTGTACCCCACCATGTCCAGGGGTTTGTGCTTTTCTGAGCAAGGGCTTTGCGCTGTCCTGTGCAAGGCTTTGCTCAGCGCGTGTATGTGCGATGGAGCTGCTGCATGTCCCTGCAGGGCTGCAGACTGGCTGCTCCTTGTGGCTTGCAGGAGAGGGGATTTGGAGCCAGGTCCCTCTAGAGCCAGGCTCTGCTGCTTAGGCGCTGCTGTCTGCGGACTTCCCCAGAATATATTAAGCGTAATTTCCTCCTGCTTCGCCGGAAGCTTGTTAATATTTCACTGGGGCACGGGGGCAGACTGCAAAGCCCACGCTTCAAAGGAGGGCAGCTTTCAGCAGCTCTGGGGTTAGCTTTTGGTTTTCTCAGCTCTTGCTATAACTCGTTCTGTGGTTTTGAAAATAGGTAAAAAACAAAAAAAAGCAACCACCCAGCAGAGGAGAAAGCCCAGGCAAAGCTCACCGGGCCTGCATGTCCTTGCCTTGCTGAGCCAGGCTGTGGCTCTGCTGTCTGCTCAGCTCCACTCTTCCTGCACTGGCATTTGGGGAAAAAAAATTGTAAATTCATGTCTGGATGCTTTGTGAGCCCCCTTGGGTTTGAAATGGCTGGGAGGAACCCAGTGCAGCCTGGCTGTGCCCTACTGCTGCCAGCAGGGCTTGCGGATGGGCTGAGATGGGTTCCCCTTCCCAGAGAGGAGAATTTTGGGAATGACTTTTAGGGAATTACTTTTGCCTGATCCTGGACTCCACAAATCGGAGCAGGATTGGCCCACCAGGAGCAATAACAGAAGAATTACTGCATTGCATGGGCGTCTTTATGTGTTTTTTAAACTGTGCCTCCTAATTATAAATAATGGCTGTGATATGAGATATGATTATGATGGATGGTGATTCTGTATTCCGTGTGCATTAGCGGCTTTAACCTTGCCGGGGTAATTATGTCTCATTTCAAATTCTGATACTATTTATTTGAGGTAGGGGACTGGGAATTTAATTTCTACTGCTTTGTCTTTTAGTATTATTATTATTTGAAAAGGATACCTTTGCAAAATTGTTTTTTAATCATTCCCTCCAGTTGGCAGCACCAGTTTATTAATATTTTCAGTGCCCATGTGGGGCTGTTTGGAAATGTTTGTAAAGGTAGATGTTTTGGGGGAATGTGAAGCTGAGGGCTGATGTATGAGAAAGGAGCTGTTCCTCCAAGATATCAGTGTGCACCCCCCAGCTTCAGTCCTCCCAGAGCAACTGCCTTTGGCACTGGCTGCTGCTGCTGACCCATGTGTCTCTGCCAGCCTGGGCTCCCTCCTCACACGAGGTCCCTGGAGGTCCAGGAAGGGCTGAGCCATCGTCCTGCCCACCCCCTCACCATCTTCGTTGGCACGTTTAATTAAAAACCGCATCAACCCGAAGATTGTGCACGTGGTCCTTAATCAGTTTGAAGTCTCAGTGAGAATAAAGTAATTATACTACTCGTTTGGTTACAGTAATTAAAACTTTAATTAACATCATTTCCCACCCCTTGGCCTCCCTTTACAGATATTCAGGCATGTGATGGGTGTCTGCCAGGGTTGCATCTTGGGATGAAGCTGTTTATCCGGGGGCTGTCTGCCTGTCCCCATCCCCATTCCCTCCAACACCAGGCTGGTAAGGTCCAGCTGTTCCTGACCCTGATCCAGCTCTCTCCAGGCTGCCAAGTGTCAACTGCATTCCCGTGTGGGAATGCTCCATTGCCAAAGTGCTGGCAAGTCCCGATGGGTAGCAGCTCCACTTGAGGTCCCCTGGATGCACTGGGAATGGTGGGGAGGGTGGTAGGTGTTCCTTGAAGATCTTCTGAGAACTTGTTTTTGAATGTGGCATGTGGTCTGGTCTGGTCTTAGCAAGAGCTGGGCTTTCAGAGAGCAGCCCTGCATTCCCAGGAGGAATTTGTTAAGGAGATAGCCAGGCTCTTCATTTGCCATTGCATGGACCTGCAAGAGCTGAGGTCACAATGATTAGTGGCCGAGTGCTATCACACCTGAAAAGCTCAGGGTGGGCTCCAGCCCCTCTGTGCCCCATTTTACCCCCCTGTGTGAGCCCTGTGGTCAGTGATGGGCTCTGTGTTGGCCAGCAGGACCCTGTGCTCCCTGAGAGGCTGCAGAAGGGATTGCTGCCTGCAGAAGCAGGGCAGGGAGCTCTGCATCGGTGCCAAAGGAAATCCACGCTGTGTAAAACCTGAGCTCTTAAATATCTTGAGCAGCATCCTTGGGGAAAGCAATCTCTCTATTTAAATCTTCTCAATCTCTCCTTCGAAATTGCTCCGATGCACAGACTGAAGGGCCTAATTTCCATCCTGGTTTTGGACAGGGAGCCCACTGCAGACAAGTGGCTGTCTTCGCTCTGAGTTCTGCATGGTGGGGAGCCATGGCCCCATAGCTTTCCCCTGGCTTTTTGGAGATGTATAAAAGGGTCTGGTGTAGCCAGGGATGTGGCTCTCTGGGTTGGAAATGCTGTAGGAGGGCCAGAATTTTAGAGTGTGGGAATGAAATTTTTAAATGTGAACAGAAAGGAAGATCAGGGAATTTAGCATCAAGAGCTCCAGCTGGAGTGAGTGAGAGGGTCTAAGTCTATTGCAAGCAAAATATTTGTAGGCACTCTGGTGTGCTCAGTGTGGAGCCAGGCTTAGCTGGCTGTTATCACCAGGATCACTGCCCATGGAATGTTGGAGGATTTCTTCTCTAATCTTGAAGGTGTTTGTGTTTGGAGCAGGGGCTGTTTTATGAGGAAAGGCAGGACCTGGGATTTTGATTGTGGCATGTTGATAGTGGAGCTGCTGATCAGAAAAAGTTAAAAAAAATACAAGTGTGGCTGTAACTTTCTGTCTTCTCCTGATGACATGGGTTTCATTCCCATGAAGTCTATCACGTAATGTATGATTTTGTCATTGAATCTCTAAGAGATTCTGCATGCCCAGGCCTGCTGCTTATGCTGGCTCTTAATATTTAATGCCCTGTGCCCTGCGATATTTAGACCCTGATTGTTTATTGCTTATCAGCTTCTCCTGGGCAGTCTGGTGTGATTTGTCCGTGGAGATAAAACACCAGGACAGCCCAGAGCTGCAGTAAAAAGAGAACTGATGGGTAGGAAGGGATCAAAGCTGGTGTTAAATGGGTGAAGCTGAACCCCCCATGCCATCGGTGTTGTCCTTCTCCCTGTGTGGAGGTGAATGGGCAGTGGATTTTGTTCTATTATAACCACCTTGCTGCAGGAAATGGCTTTTGGCTCTCATGGAGACAGTGGCTGGTGCACTTACATGGTTGGAGCTGAATGAGTGGGGGGCTGAGATGTGGCTGCGGAAGGCACTGGAGTCTGATGGATGGGTAAATCCAGACATGAGCCATTGTGCCCTGCACAGGCAGCCCCACTGAAACGGGCTGGACTGGTGCTGAATCTGCATGTGGGGCTGCTGGGGTGGGCACTGGGGTGGGAGGGGACCTGACCAGGGGAAGTACCCTGAAACAGATCCTGCCTTGGGGTACGCCCCTCCACAGCTTCCGCTCTGTGGGCTTTTTGTGCCACTAGCTCCTCTGTTCGCAAGGCCAACAGCCCCTGCCTAATCCTCAGGCAGCTCCTCTCTTGCTGCTGTGTTGTTTAGGGACCAGGAAGGAAACAGCTATTTTCCTGAAGCCGAGAGGGGAGGAGGGATCCAGCTGATCTCCAGCTGTGCTGCAGCCCTGGGAGCTCATGCTTCCTCCCTGACATGTCCCTGGTGAAGGCCTGCTACCCCCTCCCTGCCTTTTTTCCCTGGAAATGGGGCGGTCCCCATTCCTGTTCTCAGGCAGCAAGGCTTTGAGCCTCTGGCCACAGGCAGAGACTTTGCCTGATCATTGCTCAATGTCCCAAGTGGGCAGCAGGGTGAGAGTGGTGGGACAAGCCTTTGGCATTCATGTTCGGGTTATCTTGGTCTGGTTGCATATCTGGGCAGAAGCTGAGGGAAGCTCAGGAAAGGAGGTTTATGCTGCCCTGTTGAGCTGAGCAGTGTTATTAAGAGGTAAATAAGTGGTACTTTGGATTTGCAGAATAAATAGCAATTTCTAAGCTGTGGAGAGGCTGGGGATGGTGGCTCTGGGTCTGCTCTGCTTGCTGTGATGGGCTGTGTGTCAGGGGGCACCAGCAGCCAAGGGTTTGAGCTGATCCCCATGTGATCTCTTTGGAGGAGCCAGTGCCTTGGCAGTGGAAGAGATGGCTTTTGTCTTGAAAACACGGTATTGAGTCCTTCAGGTGAGAGCTTTCTCCCCAGGGCCTCTCTGTAAGGTTTAGGTATTAACTCGCCCCAGGCTGGTCACATGCAGTCTGAGTCCTGTGGGAGCTGGGAGGGTGACACATTGCCATGGCTTCATTCATGCCTTTCATGCCTGGGGCCTGCTAGGACTCTTGGGATGCCTACAGTAATTAATGAACAGGATAAAAAATAATCCAGTATTTCTGTGATGTGCTCTGCCCTTCACTGGTGTCACCCAGGGCTTTATTTTTGTGTGGAGAAGAACAGCGGGATGCAGAGAGGAGATCTCTGTCCCATTTTTCTTTGTGCTCTTCCTGCTCTTCCATTTTGCAAGGCTAAAATTCCTTCTCCGTTACTGGGCTTTCCTACCTCCACAGCTCCCTCCTTTCTTCCCAAGGCTTGAGAAAAAGCAGGATTGTCTTACCTGCCTGTGTTCCTCTCCCTTGAGAGGGACATTTCTGTGGTGGGATGTGCTGCTGGGGTTTTGCTGGATATTTACGCTGGAATGGGCACAGGCACTGTGTTGCTGGAGGCATAGTTTTGAGACTCTCTGTCGTTCCCTCCCCAGGGAACTGATGCCCTGGCAGCTGCCGTGCTGCCCCCAGGGACAGCCTGGAATTCCTGTCAGTTCTCTTTAGCCTTGGAGGCAGAGCCCCTGCATGGCACCCAGATCGTGCAGGGTTGGTGGCTGCGCGCACGCTCTGTGCCGAGGTTAAGTTGCATCACTGTTGCTTGGCCGAGGGTCAGCAAACACCAAGCACTGCCACCTTGCCAGGTCATAGCATCACATGGAGGGTCCCTGGGGTCCCCCATCCCCCTTCCCTTGTGCCACCCAACAGCTGCCAGCACCTCCTGCCTGGTCCCCGGCAGCCCCAGGGCAGCGCCTGCCCATTGATTTGCTTGTTGGGGGCCCCCTCTGCCTGCCTCAGCCCTGAGCGATGCTGATTGGGAAATAATTGCAATAATAATAGAGATATTTTGCTCCTGAGTGACTAGATGATATGAACTGGGCTCTGTGCCAAGAGGGTTTTGAAGGGCAAAGCTGAGAAATCAATGGCTCAAGACTGATGGAGCTGCCCTGGGGCTGGCGGGGACGGGTATGGGACCTGGGGCTTTATTTGGGATGGAAGTGGGGCAACTGCCTTAACCTATCCCACACTGTGTGCGGCTCCCAGTGAGGGGAGGTGCCTGTAATTCCTCCTACCACTTCATTGTATCCATCAGTCCCTCCTGCACCTGGATTTGACTCTGCCAAAGGTGCTTCTCCCATGCGTTACCCTGGCACTTGCTCCCTCTTTCCAGCATCAGGTTTCTTTCCAGCAGTTCCATCTTTCAAACTGAAAGATGGAAAGGATTTTTATGACAGTGTCTTAATTCTGTCGAAATTGCTGGAACAGTGTGCTGGGCGGTACTTCCCATCCTGCTGATGGAGCAATGCTGGCAGACCTGGTCAGAAGAGATTTTGGGAAGGTTTGCAGATGGTGAGCATGGAGCTGGTCAGTTCTATGCTGTGCCACGTGGGCTGGTGCTGGTGTAACTGGCTCTGCTGAGCCCACTTAGCATGGTGGAGCACCACTTGTGTGGGTGGCTGAACAAGAGGAAAAGATGGAAATGAGTTTGAATGAAAGAAAAAGTCGGTTGAGAAGTTTTGGGGAAGGTGTTGCCATGTTTTGGGGGCCTGCTGGGCGGGATTGCTGCCCTGCTTCCTTGTCTGTTCTCTTTCCCGTGGCAAACCCCACTGCCTTCACCAGTTCCCACCCCACCTCCCTGGAGAGCTGCAGTGAGTGTGTCCGTGCTCGGCCCACATGGCTGAGCTCAGGATCCTGCCTGGGGATGGCACACTGGCAGTAACACGAGCTTCCAAACCAGCTGGGTGAACCTGTGTCGCATCTGCCAGTGTCGGTGAGGTGCTGGATTTGTTGCTGAGCATTTGAGCATTGATTTAGATGAACTATCTCCTTGTTTTTTGCTTTATTGTACTAATATGATTAAAGCCCCAATATTCTCCAACTCAGGGTGATGTTTGGCCCAGGACAAAAGCCTGGCTTGTACCCATCTTTATCAAGTGAATGGGTTTCACTGAATGGAATCGAGCAGCTTACCTTGCTCCTGGGCATGGTAGTGATGAGGCAGGAGCATCCCAGCCCTGTGTGAGCTCCCAGTGACACCTTCTCCTGCAGGCGAGGCCGGGAGGACAGGACCCAGCTCCGCCGGGTTTGAGCAGCCCGCAGCTGCCTGCCTGTCTGGCGGGAGGCGTGTGTGTGATCCCGGTGCATTCCTGCGCAGGCAGCTGGCGGCACGGCAGGGAGGGTGGCTGGGGGAACGGTGGGAGCCGGGGTGCCGGCTGCCAGCCTGCCCCGCATAGCTGGGATGTTTCTGCGGGGCCCATGCTGTCATCAGCCCCCGCGAGATGCATCCCCACAGCCCTGCCCGCGGCCCTGCTGCCGGCTGCTGTCCGGACCCTTCCGCTGGGTGCCCGGCTCCTGCCCCGTGGCACAGAGCAGCCGTAGGGTGAGCCCTGGTGAAGCGTGGCTGAGGCACTCCTGGTGGCAATTTCCTGGTTATCTGAGCAAAGCCAGAGGCAAACCCTCACCGCTCTGGACACCAAAGTTTGGTAACCTGCAATACAGCAGGAGGGAGCAGGAGCCACTGCCTTCTCCTCCCTGCTCTTGCCCCCCAGCATGCCAGTGCCCCCCTCTCCAGCAGTACCCAGCTTCCAGGGCTGTGCCCATGGGACAGATGATGCCATGGCCCTCCAGCTGCCCCCGCCCCTGCCTTTCGCTGCACCTTTCTGGGTAAAGGGAAGAACAGTGTGTGTCTCCTTGAAGCAGCTGATCCAGGAATTTAATTTAAACCCTTTCCCTTCCTTTGGAAACTGGAGAGGGGCGTGTGCGTGGCAGCTGCTGGTCCTGAGGAAAGGCATGTGGAGGGGCAGCTGGTGTCCCTGTCCCCACACTGTCTTATTGCCTTGGAGTGACCCCAGGCCATGTGCCAGGAGGGGCTGTGCAGGCTGACCCCCCAAGGTGATCCCTTTCCCCACTAACCCCCCTGGCTGGACATGGGATGTGCCTTTTCCAGCTGTAGGCTTGTCAGCCTGGTGTTGTGTGACACTCTGCAGCAGCTGTCACCCCTGCCCCGGGGGGTGGCCAGGCTGCACAGGCCCTCTGTTGCCTCTGGGAGGTGGCCCCATGGCTTGGAGGGGCAGCTCTGCCAGGACCCACTCCTCTTCTAGTTATGTTTGGCCTGTCCTATGCCTTTTGGGTGGATGGTGCCAAAATCAAAGCAGAATGCTGGGGGTGTTTGCACGGCCCCGCTCTCAGGGAAGGGACATGTACGCCTGCTGATTTGGGTGTGGGAGCCTGGGGCTTCCATGGTGCCTGAGCTGTGAGCACCGATGGCCTGGGGAGGGGAAGGTTTCGCTTCTGGGGCTGGACTCCGCCCTCCACCCATGACAAAGCGTCTTCCTCCTCCCAACTCAGGGATGTGCTATAGAGCTGCTCACGGGTAAGATGACAGGGCAGGAGGGGACCAGGACATGGGCACAGGTAGGGCAGGGACCTCTTTCCAGTATCCTCTCCTCACAGCCTCGTCTTTTCCCCGCCTGTTTAATCTCTGTCCCCAGCGGAGATCCTTGGGGCTGGGGAACTCTCTGCTTCCCTCAGTGTGTGTTGAGAGGGAAGAGGGGAGGCTTTGAAATGCACTCCCATAAATAAGCCTTTCTTTCGCGTTGCCCGTCAGCACCGTGCGAACCCTGTGGAACTGGAAAGGGTCCCCGTGAAAAGGCTGCAGAGTGTGTTTCAGGCAGATAAGTCCCTGCCTTTGAAGTGTGGCAGGCGGGCAAAAGCGCCCTCCTCTTGTAGCTGCTGCCAGCCGCCGCGAATTAATCACAGCCCTGCACAGATAAGAGTACAAAGCCTGGCTGAGCACTTCTCCTGCCCGGAGGAGGGGTCTGCGGGGAACCGCTTGGGACCCAGGATGGAGGCTTGAGAGCCTGGAGGTGGGGAGATGCCAGGCTGGGGTGGGAGGGCCCTTGGGAGGACCGGCTGCGGGGCAGTGAAGAGCCCCCTCTTCCTGGTGATGGGCTTAGGGGTGTCCCCTGTGAGATCGGGTCTCTTGGGGACCTCCTCTGTGAACCCCCGAAGACGTGGTTTTGGTCCTGAGAGGAGCCAGTGGCCCACCCAAACACCTCCCAGACCCTGCACAGACCTCTGCTGGCACGTGTTAAATCCAAAAGCAGCCTTGGCATGTCTGCAGCTGCCTTCCCTCTCCGGCTGTGCTTCCTCCCTCCCCACCTGGTGTCCCTGGCCCAGGCTGAGCTGTAAAGCCCTGTCCTCCTGTTTCGTCCTCCTCTGGACCTGCTGCCAGCGCTGGGTGAGCGCCAGGTCGTGGCTGCTGCCCTGCATTCCTCTCATTGCCTGTCTTTCCAGAAGCTGGCTCTGGGGAGATGCTCCTTTCTGCCTCGTGCCCATTGCTGGTGCTGTAAGGATGTTGGGAGATTTTCCTGCTGGTGGTTTGCTGATCAGCAGTGGTTAAGGCAGTGGGGAGGTGTCTCCTCACCTAGACAAGCCTGAAGGGCACCTTGCCCAGGAGAGAAGCGTGCTGCCATGGGAGGAGCTGTTCCTTAGCAAGGCGATGTGCTCACCTTCTCCAAAGCCTTATATGGGATGGCAACTCCTTTCTCCAGCCAAGACAAAGCCATCCTCAGGAACCGTCTGTGGGTCTCTTGGGAGAGGATTTTGCATATGCCCAGCTGGGGTGTGCAGTGTGCAGTCGCTCATTACACCAGGGTCCCCAGGGGCTGGAGCATTGCACCTCATCCTTTACATCATCCTTCCTTTGCCAGGGTTCTCAGCTTCTGGGGGTGCAGGTCTTAAACCCTTCCCTCTTCAGAGTGAAGTGGTGCTGGGTGCTGGCCCCATGGGGTGGGCTCCTTGTTTGAGTGGGGAGGGTGTGCACAGGGGTTTCTGGCAGAGCATCCCCTGGGCTTGCAGGGAGTTTATAATTTCATGCCTCTGGTCTTCCCCATGTACTTAACAAGGCAGCAGCCCTTCAAGCCAACCCTCACTCCTGCTGCTGTGCCTCAGTACAACCCCAGGAGCTGGTTGCCCCTTGGGGTTCCTGCAGCTCCTGGGAGGAGGCAGCACCACCGAGCTGCTGCCTGAAGCCTGCCCGAGGCAGGCAGGAGCGAGGGCAGGAATCCTGAGCAAGAAATTAGTGTGAGTAATTATTAGTATTGGGTAATTATATCAGCGTCAGGATGAGGAGAAAGGTTAATATGTTTATTTATTTATTTATTTATGGTAAATGTCTTTTCCCCTGGGCGGGAAGGCAGGCAGGGTGGGCAGGAAGGAGTGTGTTTCTGAGGGGGTCTGCTCTGATTAAACTGCATCCTCTCCCCCTTTCCCTGCTCCCAGCTACCCTGCGGGTGCAGGGAGGGGGAGGAAAGTGGTCCCTTCCAGTGTTTGTAAGAGATGGGAGGCTCCTTGTGCATTACTTGTGCTGCTCCACTATATTCCAAACAGCCCATCCTCATCCTTCTAGCCAGGATGAGTAGGTTCATGTTGGGCTAATCCTGCTGGAAAGGCCCTGATGCTGGGTTCCCACCTCTGGCTGCACAGCAGTGGGTGCTGTGGGCAGTTGGGTCCTGCTCGGCGTGGGGGCAGTCTGGGGTCTATCTGCTGACACAGGTTGCTCATGGAAGTTGTGGATGCCCCATCCCCAGGAGTGTTCAAGCCAGGTCGGGTGGGGCTTTGAGCAACCTGGTATAATGGAACCAGGGGGTTGGAACATAGGTGTTGGAACTAGATATATACAAGCTTCCTTCCACCCAAACCTTCCTATGATTCTACGGTCTCCTCATGCTGGAGAGGAGGGTTAGGATGCATTTTCCTACCATGACCTAACTCAAAATCTCCCTCTGTGCCCTGCACTTTGGCCAACCAGAAAACAACTTGATTACCAAGTCTTCCAAATTTCACTTTCCTGAATCCCAAACACACCTACAGATTATCCTTAACAGGGGGAGAGGTGCTAGAGAGAAGGGTTCCTGTGTATGCGTGGCCCCACCAGAACATCCTGACGTGTGTCAGGCTGGGTTCCAGCCCCATTTGACTACNCCAGGAGTGTTCAAGCCAGGTCGGGTGGGGCTTTGAGCAACCTGGTATAATGGAACCAGGGGGTTGGAACATAGGTGTTGGAACTAGATATATACAAGCTTCCTTCCACCCAAACCTTCCTATGATTCTACGGTCTCCTCATGCTGGAGAGGAGGGTTAGGATGCATTTTCCTACCATGACCTAACTCAAAATCTCCCTCTGTGCCCTGCACTTTGGCCAACCAGAAAACAACTTGATTACCAAGTCTTCCAAATTTCACTTTCCTGAATCCCAAACACACCTACAGATTATCCTTAACAGGGGGAGAGGTGCTAGAGAGAAGGGTTCCTGTGTATGCGTGGCCCCACCAGAACATCCTGACGTGTGTCAGGCTGGGTTCCAGCCCCATTTGACTACTGAGAGTATTTTTAGGTTCTTCCTGGAGCCTCAAATTAACTGGAAGTGCTTCACGTCTGTTGTTTTTTTTAATACATCTCTTTCTCTTTCCCAGCACTGCACAGTGCAATAATGTAATGGGGAAATTACCCCGCTAGTTAAAAATTACTGCCAGCGCAACATCCAGCCATAGATCTATTTTAGAACCAGGGTAAAACTGTATCGATTATTCTGTGCCGCAACTGCGGCCCATAAAAGGATT
Organism: Ifrita kowaldi; assembly: GCA_013398055.1. Lineage (NCBI taxonomy): Eukaryota > Metazoa > Chordata > Aves > Passeriformes > Cinclosomatidae > Ifrita > Ifrita kowaldi. Next base: position 61,009 of record VZRS01001271.1, read on the forward strand.
GGAAAGGTGCGTTTGTCACTTTGCCATAGTGAGGTGGGGAGATGGTGCCTTGCTGGGGAGTGGAAGGGGTGGTCCCCTACCCTCCTCCAGAGAGCTGGCTTGGGCAGGACTTTGTAGGGGAGAAACTGAGAGCTGGAAGGGGAGCAACTTGCGAGGAAATGGGAGGCAGGGTTGTGCTCTGGGGGTGATGCTGGGTACCACTGTGCAAGGGACACTGCAGGGCAGGGGTGCCACGTGGCCCTGTACTACAGGTGGCTGGGGCTTGACCTCGTCTGATGTTTGGAGTAGGAACAAACATGGTCCTGGACCTGGGCAGATACTCTGGGCAGAGGCTTTAGCACCTCTGGGCTCCCCAGCCTGCAGTGGTACCAAGCACAGGGCTGATGGGGAGCAGAGTCTGTGTAGGGGTCTAGCAAAGGATGCTGAGAAGGTGGGTGAATACCAGGACCATGTTCGGTTATGGTGAAGGCTCTTCAGTCCTGTGGAAGGAGGTACAGGGGATTTTCAGCTGTGCCATGAGCTCCCAAGAGTTAGCCTGGCTCTGCAAGCCCAGTTGTCACATCCCTGGGGAGAGGGCGGCCCCTTTGCTCACTGCTATGCAGGACTCATCTCTCTCTGGTTGCTCAGGGGTCTCTTTCTTAATTAAATACATTTGTTTTGTAAAACTGCCTAAAAATAATCCGGGGCTGGTGCATGCAGGAGGCTGGCAGTGAATCAAAGGCGCCGCTCTAATTAAACGGGCCCCAGTTTGTTTGTGAGCTGCATACATTTCCATGCTAATCAGCTGCACACCGGGATCCTGCTTTCCCGGCCCGTATCCTCCTGATTGGGAGCTGTGCAAATGCCGGTGGCAATTTATTGCAGGAGGGGGTGAGGTGTCTGGGATGCCGGGGCTGCCGTGGGGGCACAAGGGGTGGTCGTGGCTGTGCTGGGCTGTGGAAGTGATGATCAGGGCAGGGCTGTGGGATGCATTTGGGGGGTGCTTCCAAGCAGCCGATTCGCCCCTCTGCTGTGGGGGGATCCTGAGTCCTGCAGGTGGGGATGCTGGGCCAGGTCCCTGTGTGTGCCAGCACCAGCGTGGAGATGATCCCAGGCAGAGTTTGCTCCATCTTGCTGGGCATGATGCTTCGCTGCCTACTGCTGGGATTTTTGCAGAATGTACTGCTGGTGTGGCTCCACCCATCCCATCCCATCCCATCCC
>VZRS01001271.1:62265-125914 GCA_013398055.1 Ifrita kowaldi
ATCCCATCCCATCCCATCCCATCCCATCCCACCCCATCCCATCCCACCAGACAAGACCCTCTGAGCCATTTCTCTGTCACGGCCTCCCTTGAGGCTGTCTCGTGCCAGGGTCAGCCCGAGTCTGGGGGTATCACAAGTGATGGCATGAGCAGGAAGTACCTCCGGCTCGTGAAGGTGCCAGTCAGGTTATGCCAAGGGCAGAGCTGGGTTTAGCCCTGCGTGCTGTGTGCCTGCAGCCCCATGGTGCCTCCTGATGTGCTGATGGCCAGGCCAGGCAGGAACCGGTGTGTTTAGGAAGAGCTTTAACGTAATTGTGAGCCATAAGGAGATTAAAGCCTTCGTCATGTTCCTGCTCAGGGAACAAAGGCGCTTTCTGAACCTCTGTTGACCTCCAACTTCCTTGAGACCCTCTTGACTCCCCCGGTCACGAGTCCAAGTGTTTCCTCTGATGGATGGGCTGATGGGAGCCGTGCCTGCGTGCGCCGCAGCATCCTGCCTGGCAGGGCTTGGAGCGGGGTGATGTGCGAGCTGCTCTCGGCACCGCCGGGGCAAGATGGGGTTTGATGCTTTGCTGCAAGCTGGGGGCTCATCTGCTCCATGCTGTGAGTTGGAGGGGCTTTGGGGCTGAGCAGCAGCACATAGTGAGGTGCAGTGTGAGAACCAGGGATGTGTCCTCCCTCCCTGGAGAGAGATGAATGCTGTCAGCACGAATGTGGTGCAAATGCACCAGGCAGATGTAGTAAAGGGAAGGAGGCATTGCAGTTTGGTCTTCTGGAAAGGGTCGGGATGCTTGCAGAGCAGCTGGTGCTTTGCTGTGCTGCAGGGGCTGTGGAGTCACCACATGGCTGTAGGATGGAGGCTGGTGTCCCTAATGGGGCACATTCTGTATCCCACATCCTGGGTGGGGGCGGAGGTGTGTGAGGGATCATGCTCATCCCCCTTGCTCTCCCCACAGATCCTGGTGGACTTGCCAGCCGAGAGGAAGCACCAAGCTCTGCAGTACGAGAATGTTGTGGCCCACGAAGGCAGCTCCATCCTTCGAGACCTGGTGCTGAGCCCTGACCGTCAGCACATCTATGCCATGACTGAGAAACAGGTAAGGGGAGGGGTCAGCAGCCCTCTGCTCTCCTGACTTGGCGGCTCGAACTGCAGCCCTGTGTGCTGGGAAGCCTTTTGGGCTGCTCCCTAGTGGGGTCTGCCCTTTGCTTCCTGGGATTGGAGCTGCCTAGGGACCCTGGGGCAGCTCCTCCCTGCAGGAACGCTGTCCTGAGGCTTTAATTGTTAGCAACAGCTGCTTGAAATTCCCATGGTCCCTGGGGACCAAGGGCTTCCTGACCGTGCCTCTCTGTGAGTGGCTAGCCATAAACCTCCTCCCTGTTTTGGCTGTCCCCTCCTGAGCAAGGGTTTTGCAGGTCAGCAGGAGCTCCTTGCTCTAAACAACTTTTTGTCCTCTGGAGCAGTTGCTTTTGCATGACAGGGCAGAGGGGACATAGGGCTGGTGCACCCCCAGGCTCATGGTGTGCAGCCCTTGGTCCCTGCTCTGCTTGTGCTGAGCTAACCGGAGGTACAGAGCCAGTCTGGATCTGGTGCTGTCACCCTGGCAGCGTGGTGTGGGCTCGTGATAGGAGGTTTTGGTTGTCTTAGTGAGCATTTGCTTGATCTGTGACCTGTGGGAGGGCTGCTGGTGTGAGTTCATCCATCCATGGGCTGAATTGGAGGGAGTGAAGCAGGTTTCTGTCACAGTGGTGACACTTTCTGGATCTGGTGTCAGCACACCATGCCAGAGTGCCCGTGCTGGGACGTGGTGTGTCTGTGTCTCGTAGCACCTCTGCTCCTCTGCCCAGCCAGAGGTGTGTGCTTGTGAGCAGGACTGCAAGCAGAACTGGGAGCCTCCCAGTGTCCTGGCCACCAGCCCGAGGGCTTGGGAGGGGGAAGGACGCTGGAGCAGGGCCGTGGGTTTGTCTAGACAGCCCTGTGGGGACTGCAGAGTTCTTTTCCCCCTCCTCCCAGTGGTTGTTTCTGGTTTCTGCTCTGCTGCAGGAAACATGCAGCTTTCCAGGTGGGGCTGAAACTGCATTTGGGCTCTTCCATGCAGCTCTCCTGGGCTGTGTTTCCAGCCCTGGCTTTGTTTCTGTCCCAAAGCTTGCTCAGCCAAGCCTCCCCTCTGCAGGGGAGATGTTGGAGAAGCGGATGCCAGGGGAGCAGTTGCATTGACCTGGACTGGGGATCTCCTCCAGGGACCACCACACTTGCTGGGAACTGCGACTTGCCTGTGCAGGATCTGCCTGGGGGGTACCCTCTGCCACCACCTGCCTAAAGCAATGTCAGGGACAAACAAAAGGGAGCATTACAGCTGTCCTCACCACCCTGAGGGGGCTGGTTGGCCAGCTCATCCCAGCCCTGTGGACATCATGCTGAGCCTGTGCTGTGCTGTAAGGAGGGAGAACACCCCAGGTTTAGCCCTCAGCAGAGAAGTTTGCAAATTTTAATTAATAAATGAGTGCTGCCCCATGGGAGCAGTGGGGAAACTGAGGCACAAGCACGGCAGGCATGGGCAGCTGCTCAGTGCTGCTGATTCCTCGTGGCAGGTGAGCAGGAACCCCCTCCCTGCACCCCCTCCCTGGTCCCTCTCTTCTCCTCCCCTCTCCTTAATAAAGCCCACTCTCTTCCCTAGTACGCTCAGTGTTATCAGAGTGCTGGTGGAAAGTAATTAAATGAACAGTTGTAACGGAGCTCGAAGGGCTCGGAGAATGAGGGGATTTTAATCAAATCTGGAGGAGCAATTAATAAAGGACTGGTAACCCTTTCAGAGCAGGGCTGCGGCAGCCACAGGGTGCCTGGCTGGCACTGGGAGCTGATGTGGGGCTGAGCTGGCACAGCCCACTCCCAAATCCTGCAAAGGTGCAATGAAAGGAGCTTGTTTGGAGTAAAAGTCTCTTTGGGGTAGAGGTGTTGCCTGCAAATGTGCTGCTTGGGCCTGGGAAAGGAGTGGATGATGGTGAGGGGCTCAGCCTGCTCCCTCTCCTGCCTCCCCACTAACAGGCTGTGAGTCTGTGCTGGGTCTGTCTCTGCCATGCCAAGGCGTGGGCACAGCAGCCCAGCACCCTTCACTCCATGCCTGTTCCCCGCAGGTGACCCGTGTGCCGGTGGAGAGCTGTGAGCAGTACGAGAGCTGTGAGCTGTGCTTGGGCTCCCGGGACCCCCACTGCGGCTGGTGTGTCCTGCACAACATGTGAGTACAGCAGGATTGTCCCTGGAGCTGTGCCAGTGGCCTACAGCTGACAAAATGTGTCCATTCCCACTGCTGGTGTCCTTAGGGGCATCCCTCCTGGACTTTGGCCCCAAAATGCCGAGGGATGGAATGGTCCAAGGGGTCAGTCATCCCCTCCTGTGGTTCCCAGGCTGTGCTTAGGAGCATCCATGCATGGTGAAGCTGCTGCCAGGACCTGCTCATCCTGCCCATAGGCTCCTGGGTTCAGCATTCTTGTGCCAGTGAGAAAAACTGAACATAAAATACCCCTCAAGTCTCAGGGCAGAGCAGAGCTCCAGTACAGGCCTCGGTCACCCGAGGTCCCTCCCTGGGCATCATCTCTGTGCCAAAGGGTCTGTTTGCCGTGGTGCCAGCCCAAAGCCCTGCAGGATCCCAGGGCATTCTCCTGCTCACCGTGGTGCTTCCATCCCCCTGCAGCTGCTCCCGCAAGGACCGGTGCGAGCGGGCGGACGAGCCCCAGCGCTTCGCCTCCGAGCTGCAGCAGTGCGTCCGGCTCACCGTGCAGCCCAAGAACATCTCGGTCACCATGTCTGAGGTCCCGGTAAGACACCTCTGCTTCCTCCCACTCCTCCCCAGCCACCTCCTGACCCTCTGGAGGCAACGACCGGGGAGAAGGAATTAAAAATAAGTGATGACTATACGATGAATAGGGAGAAAGGGGAAGAGAGGTCTGAGACAAAACAGAGCAAAGCGCAGGGCATTGATGAGGGCGGCCCATTTGCTCCATATTGATGGAGATAATAAACCAGTTGATGATTATTCAGAAAAGACACAACTGAGCAATAAATATTTCTCCGTAATGACAGCACGACCATCAGAAATGCCATTCGTAGCCTAGCTATCTAGCTCTAGTTCAATAGCTTGTCTCTGACTCCAGCCTGCAGTAGATATTTTGGGATGAGACTTTGATGCACAACTCGCTGCTCTCTGTGAAGGCAGAAAGGATGATGGACTTCCCTGAAGTATTTTTCAGGCCATTAGCACCATGAAGAGAATAAGAAACAGCATATACCAGCAATAAACTGCCAGGTCTGGATATCCGGCACTCAGGAATCCTAAAAAAGTTGGCCAAGGAGTTCTGTGGCCTGGGGATATATGTAATAATATGACTTTGTAATAAACAACTGAATGTTGAGAAAAGCCCCAGAAACAGAAAAAGTGTTCATTTTTTTCCTCAGATGCATGAAGGACCTAATAGTCAGAGACTGCTTAGTTTTACTTCAGAATTAGAAGAGGAAAAGTAAAAGAACAGGTGCAGGATACACCTGATAATGATTTAAGGATGGGAATATAATTTATGCCAGTCAAGTGGGTTTGTGTCTGACAAACCCCATTTTGCTCTTCGATGAATTTATGACTTGAATTAGAAGAGGGACTGTGGGGATGCGATGTCTTTAGGCTCCTACAAGGCATTTGACTTGGTACAACACAACGTTCTGATTAAAAATTGGCATTATACAATATTGATAAAGCACGTGTTAAGTGGATTAAGAACTGGCTCCGTGACAGATCTCAGAAAGTTCTCATCAGAGGGGAATTGTCACTGGATGGAAACAGTGTGGAAAGCACTTCTGCAGGGCTAAATGTTCTTTGGCAACATGGAGATAAATGTGATATGGCTGCAGATGGGACCTGCTGGGATCCTGGGACTGGAGAGTGGGATGGGTGAGAGTTCCTTCGGAGCGGTTGGGTTTGAGTGGGGCTGTTTAGCAGAGAAATTGGGGTTTGGTATTGCCAAGTCTAAAGTTAAACATGGATGGAGGTTCACCTGGTGTCCTGGAAAGTGGTGCTGGGGCTGAGCCCTCGCTGCGGGCTCTTGATGCTCCTGGGGTGAAGCCAGGAGCTGGGCAGTGCTTTCACTCCTGGAGTAATTATCTCCATACCAATGGCAGGATGCTGCACATCCATGGATGACACAGGGATGCTCTGCTTGGGTTGGAGTGCAGCTTTCAAAGGGAGGGACTGAAAAACTCCTGTAAACATCATGTAAATGAGTTGAAGGCTGGAGAAAATGCCTTGCAGTGAGAGACTTCCAGAGCTCAATCTGCTTAGCTTATCAAAAAGAAGATTAAGAGGTGACTTGATTACAGAGTATAAGTGCCTTTACAAGGAGCAAATATCAGGGACTAAAGGGCTTTTTAATCTATCAAGGAAAAGCATAACAAGAACTAATGGCTGGAAGCTGTGAAAAATTCAAATTAGAAATAAGGCAAGCGTTTTGTGAAGTGAGAACTGCTGACCCTGGGGATGACTTTGTAAAGGAAGAGGTGGATTCTTCCCCTCCTCTCCTCTGCCGGAGCGGGTGCCTTTCTGCCTTTCTGTGAAACACACTTCAGCCCTGATGCTGTTCTTGTTCTCTGCAGAGAGGTGAGGCATAATGGCTTGTGGTATGTCGAGGTCAGAGGACAGAGGCTGTGAGTCATTCCAGCTCTTAAACCATTTAAACCCATGCTCCTTGCTTGAGCAGAGAGGTGCATGGATGGGGCTCCCCTGCAAAAGCCCAGAGCAGGTCTCCCCGCCATGTGTGGGTGGCAGAGGAGGAATTGCACCCTCTATTCTTTTCTATTGGCTAGATTTACACCTAGCAGCCACAGAGGAGCCTATTTTCCTAGTTTTCTGTGTTGATGCTCTTGCCTTTCCTCCCTAGCTGGTCCTGCAGGCCTGGAACGTCCCAGACCTCTCAGCAGGAGTCAACTGCTCCTTTGAAGACTTCACCGAGTCAGAGAGCCGCATTGAGGATGGGAAGATCTACTGCAGCTCTCCCTCTGCCAAGGACGTCATCCCCATCACCAGGGGCCGCGGTGAGCTTGTGCCTCAGAGTGGGAAAAAAGCCTGAGACAAATGTTGTCCCATGTGTTACCCCGCAGGCAGGTGTGGAGGAGGACAGTCCTCCTGTGACAGCCTCGGGGTCTGGACCTCACTTGGGCTCTTGGGGTATAGGAGGAGAAGGAACTGCTGCTCGTGGGAGGTTGATCCTTTAGTCTCCTCCAAGCCATGGACACGGCTGCTTGGGCACAGCCTATGGCAGTGGGCTTGGAACTGGGTAATCCTTAAGGTCCTTTCCAACCGAAACCACTTTGTAGTTTCACTTGCTGACCACTCCTGGGCACCCTGGCCCTATTTCCATCTGTGCACCATTCCTGGGCAGATGTGGCCATGGGCTCTAGGACATTCTCCTGACCCCAAAACTATTAAACCCTCCTTCAGTACGCCCAGTATAACCCAAGGCCTCAGTCTCCATGCCAGCACGTTGTGTTTTGCTGTCAGGGCTCAGAGCTGTACTTGGGCTCTGCTGGCCTCTTTGGTGTCTATGGGTGAACACTCTCTTTTTATTGCCACACTTGGGGGATTTTGTTAATTAACTGGACTGAGCGGTGGTGCCTGACTCCCTCCAGCCCATCACAAACCTTGGGCTGCATGCTGGGCCATGCACTTTGTCCTTTCTGATGTCTTTTTTTGCCTGGGTCTCGTGCAGGGGACAAACGAGTGGTGAAGCTCTACCTGAAATCCAAGGAGACGGGGAAGAAATTTGCCTCCGTGGATTTTGTTTTCTACAACTGCAGTGTCCATCAGTCGTAAGTGGCCTGGACTTTGTGGGAGGGCTCCAGGAACAGATTGGTGGGACAGCGTGAGACTGGAAGAGGGAGTTCTCAGCTTTGTGGGTGCTGATGTTGCAAAAGGAAAGGGCAGTTGAGTACAGGCGTGTTTACAGTGAGAAACCTCCTCCTTTTGCCTGTGTAAACTGGGACGGTGACCAGGGCACCCACAGTTGGTTTGGGTGTGTGGGAACATGTAGCGTCAGGACAGAACCTCATGTAAAAACAGGGCTTTGGGTTTGGCAAAACTTTGGAAGAAAAAGCGAGTTTACTGCACTGCAGACTGTAGAAATCAATCTGTGTGACTGAAAACGCCAAGTATCTTGTTATTCCTGGAAACAGTTAACAGGAGTGACTTGGCCATGCAAAAGGAGAAGCCTGTACTTTCCTGCTACGGTACCTGCTTCCCAGGCTTGCTGGAGAGGGAGCTGGAAAGTTACAGCAACATGGGATGGAACATGCCACATGTCCTGGGGCATTTACCCAAGAATTTCCTAACTGGAAGTAATTGTGAGTTTGCTTTCTTGTCAGGCTGCCGTGAAATCTACTCCTGCAAGGGTTTTTAGACAGCTTGAGATATGCGTTTGATAAAATAGAGGAGGTGTGGATTATTGATGTGCTGTCTAAGCAAGGTGTCTAAAGTCTCAAACCACAACTCCTGATGAGGAGCTGCAGACAGTGTACTTGAGCAGTGGGGGATTGCTGTGCTGTAGGACTGTCAGAGCTGATGCTGGGGTGTGTTTGGGCAAAGAATTTGGAGCTCAAGAATGCAAGAGATTTCATTACTCTGCCAGAAACCTCCCATGGATGGTGGCGCTCCAGCTGATCAGTAATTATAGATAAGTAAATGCCAAGTGATCTCTTTTGGATGTCTTTTTGCAAAGTGTTGAGCCTGGCTTAGGGGCTCTGGCAGAGTTTGCTCCTCCAAAGCCTGTTCAGAGTTTCCACTTTGATCAGGGAAGAGGAGGTGAGATGCAGGTGCCCTGGCTGGGAACACACCTGCAGTGAGCTTCAGGAGGGCTGTGTCAGAGGAGAGCCCCTGCAAAGCTCCTGCATCCCAGGGATTCCTTCCCTCCTGCCCTTTGCACAGGGAGCAGGGCTCCTCCTGCATGTGCTGTGCTGGTGAGGGAGGAGAGACTTTGCAAACTTGACTTTCTCCCTCACCTTGACTCTGAGATGAGCTTTGTCTCCCTTCACGTCCTGTGGTTTCAATAACATTAGCTCAGCTTTGGCTCGGGCAGGCTGCATGTCATTATTTTGCAAATCAAAAAGCAGATATGACTTTTATTTTTCTAAATGAAAGAAAGATGACTTTTAAGTACAAATGGCATCAGATTTGGTCCAATCAGTGGTCTGGTGGGAAGAGGTGGTGGGGGAATTGGCATTTTATTTTATGTGCCTGACACAGGAGGGGAAAAAAAACCCTACCCCCCTCCCGAAACAAACCTACAACAAAGAGCCTGACTGATTTATTACTGCGTTGATGTTTAATTTTGGATGCATTATTTAAAAAGGCTAATTATGGATGCATTAATATTTATGGGCTCCAGTTGAAGCTGATAGAAAAGTCCATGTTCTAAGCTAGTGAACATTATTATTTTTTTTTATGTTAAGAATTTTAGGGTTTGGAGGTAGTTTTAACTATGTGACCTGCAGTCAAATCGTAGCCAAAGAGCATGACAATACCTCCTGGGATGATGCAATACTTTTAAATACCATTTGCAGACAGGCGTCTTTAATGGATCTCTCTGGAGTTAATAGCCTTTCAGATCCAGGTTTCATATTTTGTGGAGGAAAATCTATACGTCGGCCTGATAAATTCTGTATTAGGAACAATATGCTTTTCCACGAGGCTAATGTTTTTCCTGTGGAGATCTCTGATCACTGTGCCTTATGTTTTCTTTTTATATTTGGGCGGCTTTGCTGAGGTTGGAAGGCAGAGCTCTGCGTGTCGGATCATTTCTCAGCTGAGGACAAAGTGTTTGGGTGAGATTTTTCAGATGGTTGTGGAGAGATGGGAGGCTTGTGAGGCAGCTCTTTGCTGATGTCAGCAGGGATAGCTCCAAGGGAAGCCAACGCAGCTCCACCGTGTGCACCAGGGAGAGTCTGACCCTTCTTACTTTCAGCAGACATCTGGAAAGGCATCAGCAAAATGCGGGCTGTGGGGCTGGTCCTGCCACTGCATGAGCATCCTGGCTCTCTTATTTCCCACCACCTGGGCAAGTCTTCTTCCCATGCATTTTCAAGTGCCTGGTCAAGGGAGGGATTTGCAGAAGGGAAGATGCTTCTGATCACTTCTACAGGAGAGGAGGGTACAGAGCAGGTTGTGCTGCTTGTATGTTTGGCTGTGATGTTCTGGGCAGAGGGGGTGCCTTCCGGTAGAGCTCCAAAGCTGTCCCATCTGTTAATGCAGGGTTTTATGCCTGTGAGATGGAACTGTCCCCATCACAGACAAGCATCAGTGGCTCCTGGGGTACTTTGTGCAGGGTCCCTGAGAGCCCTGGTCTGGAATTTGCATCCCTTCTGGCACTTCATTCCTTTCCAGGAGTCACCTGAGCACCTTCTGGAGGTCCCAGCTTTGTGTATTCGGGGCTCCTGTGGGGCTCAGGCAAGTGTTTTCAGGCAGTGGCATCTTTTGGGCATCCTCCTCGTAAAGGCTTGTGCATGAGGCAGCTTCTGGCTGAGCTGTGGGAGATGCACTGAGCAGGGGAGTGGCAACCAAGAGTTCGATGCAGGGAAATTGGGGCCCTTGCAAAGAGGGATGTGGGTGGCTGAGAGTCTCTGCAAGCTTGCAGCAGGGGAGCAGGGCTGCCCACAGGCTTGTCTGCAGCTCCTGGGGACAGGCTCTGGTTCCTGCAGTGGAGGGTGAGGTGAAAACCCCTCGGCAGGGACTGGGTGGATTCCCCCGGGGGTTTCCGATGGGACACCGAGCAAGTGCAGGCATTTAAAGGCTGCTCGGCACCTTTGATCATGTAATGAATCAGCCCGAGTCCAGCGCGTGCACGGGCAGATGCTGAGGTCGTCTTTGTCAGAGCTAAATGCCTTCTTCAAAGCTTTTGTGGGGAAATGAGTCCCCTTTTAAGATAAAGATGTAACACCAGGCTCCCTGCCTGCCTCTGGCAGAGCTTGCCGGCGAGGTGGGTGAGTAGGGAATCCTCATGGAAAGCTAGTGAGCAATTCCAGGGAATACTAAGATGTATTTATTTCTTCCTGCTGTTTCCATGTTTCCTTGCTGGATTTCTCCTCTGGAAACTCTGTTCCATAAATCCTGTTGTGGTTTGGCTTTTTGGAGTGTGTGGCTGTGGGAAGGGAGCTGGCAAGTGGAGTGGGATGGGGAAGAAGATGAGAGCCTTTGGTGCTTCCTTCAATTCTGTGGGCAGGTTTTGCAGAGCTGCTGTTTTTTCAAGCACCGGCGTGCCCAGCGCATCACCAGCATGTCCTGCCACTGCAACGTGGGAGCAAAAATCCAGGTGGTGGCACAGGGAAAGGGGGAAAATCATGTCAGCAAGTCTGATTCCAAGAGGCGATCTGAGCATCCTGGAAACCTGTCTCCAGCCTGGGAGGTGGTCATGATGCCACCAGCCTTGTGGTCGTGCCTCACTGTAGTGGCAGCTGTGACACCCATGTCCCATCAGCTTCAGGGTGCTGAATTTCTCTGAGGCTAGAGCAAGGGCAGACATGCCAAATGGCTCTAATTCCTCCAGGCTGGAGAGATGTGACTCTGCTGTGTCTCCGTCCCACAGGTCAGGCTTTCCCTGTAAGCCTCCATTAAGTAAATGGGACTTTAATGCATGTCCCAAGGGCTGGGAGCAGCGGGGTTGTGCCGCTAAGGCAGGGCTGGGCTGTTCTGGTGGCCGAGGCACCCGCTGGCACCCGTGGGACAATGCCAGCCCTTGTGCCACTGGGCTCCTCTCTGCAGCCTTTCTGTCTGCCTGCACATGGCATGGCTGCTTCTCTGTTGGCCCACTGCTGCTCATTTCCAGATGCTTACAGATGCTATCTTTTCAAAGGCATGGACAGATGGCTGCAAGCAGTTGAGTGAGTGTATCTGAGTTTGCACGGCTGAGCTGCGTGGTGGTAACAGATCCCTGTGTGTTCCTGGGCCGGGGCAGGTGGAAAATCCTGTAGGATGGCCCCTGAGACAGCTCAGGATAACCTGGTTTATGTCATGTATGTTGTGAATGGGGAGGGCTGGTACAGCCTGGTCTTATGTTTCAGTAAGGGAAGGCAGCTGAGGGTGTTTCAAGAGAATTATTTTAAAACCCAGGGCATGATTCTGCATCCTCCAGCATGATGGTGGATGCTCTGGACCACCCTGTGAGTAAAACCCAGCAGGGATGGAAAAGCATTGGGTTGGTGTGAAAGGAAGGGCAGGAATGGATTGAGATGGGCAGGGATGGAGGGAGGTGGGACCTGACTCCCACCCTACACCTTTCCTGGGCACCAGTGGGGAAGCTGCCTGTAGGTCCGTGCAGGGGCTGGGGGGACACAGACTGTCTGGTTCCAGTGCTCTTCAGGATCTTCCCTTCTCCCTGGGGTACAGAGATGGATATAAAGCCCAAAGCTCTGCAGTTCAGCCCCTCAGCCCTGACAGCTGCTGCTCCAGATGCAGGCTGTGCTGGAGCTGAGTATTCACTAAGGATGCATCCTCCTGCCAAGAGGAGATCTGAGGAGCAGTCAGGGGGCTCACAGGCGGCTGTGCTGTGCTTGCACAGATGCTGTTTTCATCAACACTGTGTTTATAATTTCCCTTCTTAATGGACCTCCCCTGCTCTGCTCTTGGTGCCGTTCAACTTCCCCCTGTCCCTCCTCCCTGCCCTTCACTTCATGTCCTTCCTTCCTCCAGGGACGTGCTGCGCCATAGAAATAGCCTCAGTGTCTGTTGTGTGTGTGCAGTGCTCACACCTCCTGTCCCGCTCACGTTTGCTGCTCAGGCTTATCTCACTCCTGTGGATGCTGTTTTTGTTTTCTGCCCTCGCTGTTCAGTGTGATGAAGAGCTTTGTGCTCCTTTGGGCACGTGGCATGCCTGGGGCTGGGAGTGCAGGAAGGAGAGTGGGTGAGGAGCCTGAATCCAGCACTGCTGGCTCTCCACGCTACATCAGCTACAGCATTGCTTTGGGTCATGTGTGGAGACAGCTGTGACCTCTCCATGGTCACTGGAGGTGCCTGCATACCCAGGGAGGAGTCAGTTCCTGAAGCCGCCCCTGGGTCTGGGCTCATCCTGCCGTGATGCTTTTGGCCCTGCATCCACCCTGGTGAGGCGTCTTTGCTGTCCTTCTGCCCTGTCTGCACCTCTGCTTCTCTGCAGCCCTGTCAGGTGTTTCCCTAGCCTGGTCTTACCAAGTTTGGGATCATTTATGGAAGTGGAGGGGAACAGTGCTGGGAGTTTTTGGCCCAGCTATGGGGTGAGATGTGGGCAAGTATGGGGGCTGTGGGGAGGCTCTTGCTTTGACCCTGGGGCACTCAAAGTTGGGCAGGGCTGCTTTGTTGCCTGTAAGGATGCCTCCTCTGCCTGGGGGAGGTTTCAGGCCAGCAGTGAGCCTGGACTTGTTTTGGGATGGGGCACTTGGCACAGAGTGACCCTGAAACGCTGCTCTGAGGCTGGTGCCACGCCTCTCTCACGAGGTCATCAGGAGGCAAGGAGGGCACTGCCAGTGGGTCTGGCTCCCTTCCCCTGCCTCGCCTGGGCGTCGTCTCCACCAGCACCTGGCAGGGCTGGGGAGGAGGCAGATGGGGAACAAGCTGTGGGTCCATATCAGTGCTGCACCCCCAGCATCGGTTTTCTGCCTCACTGGGCTTCTTGCTCTCTTGGCACGCTTTGGGGAGGGGGAACACTTCAACACATGAAGGAGAGCCTCCCTCTAATTATCAGGAGTGATGAAAGCCTCTTAGGCAAGAAGTGATGAGGGAAGAGTGCCTGACTGTGGGAAGGAGAGAGACAGCACAGATGGCATCATGCTGCCGAGCAGCCTGCTCCTGTGCCAGGAACAGACAGCAGTGTGCACGGACACACCGGCATACGGACACTCTGGGACACAGCCCCAGCCACGCTGCCCAGCCTGACCAGCAGCCGGGGATCCCTGCCTCAGCTCCTGTCCTGGGCTTTGGGCAGCCTTGCAGGGCGCTCTGGTGGTCAAACAGCCGTGCTGAGGCCAGCAGGACCGAGGCAGGCTGTGAACGGGGTTTCACCATGTTACTGGCAGCCGGGTGCTGACTTACTCACCACTTTGACCCGGACAGGCTCTAAGCACAGCAGAGATGCTGCAGAGCAAGGTGTGTGTGGTGACTCTCACAGGGGCATTTGATGTCCTCATGGCAGAAGGAGAACCTTGGCAGAAGGGAGAGTGTGGAAACCATCTCCGAGGATGGGGCTTCAGGAGTGGTTCAGTGAAGTTAGAAGCAACTGGGAGGGCTGAAGTAGGGAGGGGAAACCATGCACCTCAGGGTGTACATGGAGGATAACCTGACGTCCTTTGACAAATTGAGACCAGGAAACCAGCTGGGACCTGCTGTAATTAAATGGCAAAGGAGACCCTCAGGTGAGGAGGGTCTAGAAATAGCCAAGATTTGGCTTTGACCCTGAAGAACTGCAAAGTGGGGCTGCAGCTGTCGGGGCTGGGGTGCCTGGGGCACGGCTGCATCGGGGAGCTTCACCCAGCTGCTTTGAGATGCCTTGTGAGGTGGTGGAAAGGGGACTGGGGAGTCTTTTTGCAGACCCTGAGGGACCTGGTGACTGGAAATTTTCTTCTCTGGAGGATGGTGGGGGCGATTCATGGGAGCTTGTGCCCCAGCTTGGTAGCTGTGCCCCAGCATGTGCCTTGTGACTGCTTGTGCTTCTCTCTTACTGACCTCTCTGGGGCTGCACTACTCCCATGAGGATTCATCTGTATGTTCCCTGTCCTGCCCCTCCATATCCTGGATTTATCTGTCCACTGCTCCTGTTTGAACCCTTAGCAGGAGGGCAGGAGCTGTCCTTTGGCTTTGTTTGTGTTCCCTAGTCCCCCCACCCGCTGCACCTCCCTCCATCAAAGCAACCAGAGATAGGAGGCTGTGGCTCTGCTTTTAAGTTGAATCTCTGCAGCTGAAATAAAATTGCATATATTTGCATAAGGAGCATCTCAATTAGCATATTTGTGGGTAAAGCTAAAAGGGCTGTTCATTTGGAAGTGAAAATGTGAGCGAAACATGGAAATGACTTCCAGCCCCCTTTGCAAGCAGCTTAATTAAATATTTCCTTAGTGTGCGCGCATGGATTTGGGAAGCTCTCGCTGTACATGTAATGGTGTGTGAAACCCCAGGGCCGGCCGGGAGCCCTGGGCCTGCAAAGCCTTGGCTGTATCTTTGCACCCTGGGCTGCCCTCACCCTGTGGCTCCCTCACGTCCCCCCACCCCCAAAGTGACAATTCTGCTGGAGGGTGAGGGATTTAGCATGCCAGGCTCTGCCACCAAGGATCTCTTCCCCAGGAAGATTGTCTTTCTGCTGCCTCACAGGGCCGTGCTGTGTTTTCCTGTCGTTTCCCAGGGGTAGAGGCAGAGAGGTAGCTGTGATTAGGAGCAGGATTGGGCTGGGCAGGGCTGCCTGCCTCCTGCCAGAGCCGTGTTCAGGGAAAGAGCCTGTCTTTGTTTAAATATAATTGCTTTGGGCCTGATCCTTTTGATGCTCAGATCAGTGAGGAGCAGGTATGAGCCTTCTAGAGAGAAAACTAGTGTTGCTGCTTTCTTCTTTTTTTCTTTTTCTTTTTTCTTGCTTTCTTTTTTTTTTTTTTAAGCCAGGCTGATTATTTTTACTGCCTTTTAGCTTATGCCTCAGCAGCTCTCCTGTCTCCTCCTCGGGAGAACAGCTTGGGCTGCACAGACATGCCTGGTGCAGACCCGCCCTGTGAAGGCTCGTGCACTAAATGCGAGACCTGTCTGCTATTTTCCCCCAAGGCAGCGTGGCAGGGGGGCTCAGCCCCTTCCCTTCTCACGGGGGTGAAACCCCCAAAAGCCTCTCTCCAGCTGTGGGATGCCCTGTGTCTGCAAGCAGGGATGCCTGGGAGGGGGTTAGCAAGGGGACAGGCTGTCGAGGTGCCACTCCTGTGAGTGGTTGTGGGACTCTGTGTGTCCCCTCCTGCTCTGGGGAGAGTCATCAGGTCCCTGGGGCTGGTTTCTTTGCTAAGAGGAATGGAAAGCGGAGCATGGCAGCTCCTGGCATCCCTGCGTGCTGAGCATACCCCCAGAAGAGATGGGGAGAGGGGAGCAGGAGTGATCCCTGTGCACAAAGAGCCCCGAGAGGAGGCTGGGGAGGGAGACGGAAGCGTCTGGGGCTGAGGGGGAGTGGAAGTCACAGACACAACGCACGCGCGGCTGTGGAGGGCTGGGGCTGAGGGAGCTGAGGGAGGGGGTCACACACAACCTATTGTGAGCGGCTGAAAGGCGCTACAGTCCCGAAATGTTAATCTGACCCAACCTTTCGCCAGTTATAATTTTCCTCTCAATGAGCATGCATTAATCTGGCCCTTTCTCCCCTGTTCCCCTGCGGTGCAGAGCCCTTGTTCTGCTGCCTCTTGCTAAAATCGCCTTTCAGTGAACCCAAATAAAGCTCCCAAAGTCTGGAGCTCAGCCCCTGCTGGAGTGGGGCGGGCAGGGTCAGCCTGCCAAGAGGAGGAGGGAGCGTGGCCTCTTCGGCTGGGACACAAATCCTGCAGTGCCTGAAAGGCTGTATCCCCCCACCCTGCCGTGGGCAAAGCCTAGGGGTTTGGGTTGTGCAGGCATCTCCCTCCCAGCGCATGGCCCGTGCCTCATGGATAAGGGATCCTTTACACCCTGAGGTACAGGATCACCTATGGATGCTGTCCTGCTGAAGCATCCCAAGAAATGTCCCTGTGGGCTCTGCCTCGATGCTGCCCTGATGCTGCCCACTTCTCTCCCTCTGCAGCTGCCTGTCCTGTGTGAACGGCTCCTTCCCCTGCCACTGGTGCAAGTACCGCCACATCTGCACCCACAACGCTGCCGACTGCTCTTTCCTGGAGGGACGTGTCAAGCTCTCTGAGGTAAGACAATGTGAGACTGCTGCCGTTGCCCGTTCAGGTCCTGTCATAGCCCCCTGCCCACTGGGGAAGGTTTAGAAGGCGGCGAACTGCTTCAGAAACTGTTCCCACTGCCTCTCCTGGGGTGCTGGGACTGCCTGAGAAGCAGTGAGGGAGGAAAGGGAAATGCTGATGGGACTGTGTGCTGGTGGAGAGAGGCTGTGTGGCTGCGGAGAGGCAGCTTGGGAAGTCAGGTGAAGCCCCGAGCACTTAAGGCTGAATGAAAGGGAAAACAAAGGCAGAGACGCTAAAGCATTTTCCTTTGATGTTTGTGAAGGGAGCAAGCTTGAACTGTCAATGCAGAACAACTTGTTTTCGGAGAGGGGAAGGTTGAAATCTGTAAAACAAACTGTTTTGCTGCACCTCATGCCTTCTTCATCTCAACTGCTTTGCTAAGGAACATGTTCTTTTGTGGGGGTTCATCCTGTGCAGCAGCCGTGCCACCCACTAGGGAAACCTGCCTGAAAGTGGCAGGGTGTTTGCAGGATGTCCTGCTGTTCCCAGCCTGTGGTGGCATTGCTGGCTGTGTGGGTTGGGTCTGGAGGTCTGGCAAGCCACTGCTGGCTCTACAGTAAATGCTTTGGATGATTTGGATCCTGAAGGGAGAGTTGCAGGAAGGAAAGTTTCTCCTCTCTCCCTGTTCTGGAAGGAGGTTCCAGTTGAACTTAACCTGGGTTTCCCATTGCCTGTACCTGGGCCCAGCGGGAAGTGTCCTGCTGCCTCCAGGGGAATTTGCTAACCCGAGAAAGTTGGAAAAAGCTGTTTTCTCCTAGCTTGTGAAGAAATCCAGTGGGTGATCTGCCTTTCTCAGGCATCCCAGCAGCCTGCTCCTGAGGTCACGCTCTCAGCCAGCCCTGGCATTGCTGCTGCAAATGCAACACATGGTGTTCACACCGCTGGAGCCCAGCAGCTCTCGTCTGCCCATTCCCGTCACTGAGGCCATGGGATCTGCCCCCCTCCCTGCCAGGCCAGCCCCAAAGCATCTGCCTGTACCCCACAGTGGTGTTGCCCTTGTGCAGCTCTCCCACAGACCGACTGCTGAGGAACTTGTGTCACTCCCCAGTGTGAACAGGGTGTCCCCCAGCAGACCTTTTGGCCACACTGGGAAATGGACCAGTGCCTGGTTTGAGGTTTGGATTGCCTGGCTCAGCCTGTTTGCACATTGGTGTGGCCTCAGCAGTTCCCAGCAGGGATGATGAGGCACCCTCAGACCAGCTGCTGCTGTGGGCTGTGTGACCAGGCTGGGATGAGATATCCAGTCCCCATCCCTGGCCATCCTGGTCCCCAGCAGGGTGGTGTGGTGGGTGGGGGGGCTTGGTGCCAGTCCCATGGCACCACTGGGCAAGTTACTGGTAGACATCCAGCCCTATCCTCTCTGCAGGAGGGTTATTTTAAGCAGGATTTGGTCTGTCTGTGTTGGCTGGCGTGTGGTGGGCACTGGTCAGGAAATGCAGGGACAGAGGGTAACTCAGTGTCTGCTCCTTCCCACGGGTGTTTTGCCACGATTTCCTGGGTGGGAAAGTGGTTGTTTTGTAGGAAAACAGAGTGACCCATGGCACTCTGTCCTGGGCATGCCAGGAATGTTTATCTGGTTTTCTGGGGGTGGCAGGGCTGGGATGGGGCCTGGGTAGGAGCCACTACTCACATAAATATGCCTGGAAATGGTGACAGCAGGAAGGATGTCCCTGTCCACTGCTGTGGAAGCTTTAAAGCCCAGGCTCTGGAGATTGCCCTCCTCTGTGGCTTTTCTGGGGGGGTACAGGGCTGGGGAGGAGGTGATGAAGCAGCCCAGGCTGCTGTTCATTTTTTCCACTCACAGTGTGCAGTGGTGACCAAAGAGTGGTCAGTGATGGACATCGGAGCATCCCATCCCAGAAGGCTGCTCTTCTGTGATAACCTCTGCTGATGCAGAGCTGCTGTGGAGGGTGAAAGGCTCCTGGACTGGGGGGATGAAGTGTGTTGGTTCAGATTAAGCAGGTTCATTCTTTGTTCATCAGTGGGAATGGCTGAGGACTTTGTGAAGGAACCTCAAAGCTGGGGTCAGGCTCCATCCCAGACTGCCTTCATCCTATCTCTGCTGATGCACAGCCTTGCAGCTGGAGCTGGGAGCTGCCAGAGAAACCCCAATGGCAGCATTTGCAGTGTGATTCTAAAGCTCTTACCTCTCCAGACAAACCTGGACACCCACATCATGTTCTCATCCAGCTAGAAAAATGGTTTTAATGGAGAAAATCCAAGTTGTGTGATATTTGGGAATTTGTGTGAGTTGGGGTCTTGCTTTCCTGCTCGTCCCATGCCTTCATAGCTGCCTCCTCCTGAGGCCTGGTACTCTGCTGGGAGGGGCTATTTTTGGCAGGACACAGAGCTCTGTGGGCTGTGCAGAGTGTTCCCAAGGGATGGAAGTGCTGGGCGATGCCAGAGCCAGTGGTGTCAGCGGTTGGACTTGCTCATAGGGGAAATGAGTTGTCCTTGTACCCCCACCCCTCCGGGCACCCTGGGCGCCCACCAGCACCAGGTGCTTCCTGTTTGGGCACAGTCTGACATTTTTGCTGGATGAGACACTTCTGCTGGCAGATGTGGAGCGTGTGACATCATGGGGGGATTCGGCTCAAACCGCGAATCAGCAGAATGAGCCCTCCTGCCTGTGTGGGGAGAGGGACACACGTGCCTGCTGCGCTCCCTGGGCACCAGCCTGCAAGCAGCCATGGTGAGCCCAGCCTGGGGGGCATGGACTAACCCACCACCCCAGCGGGGCTGTGGCAATAATTACCAAAAAAAGAGGAGATGGAAGTGTTGGAGAGTGAGCCAGCAGTTAATACTTGCCAAGTGTGTATGTGCCCCGTGGGGAAGGCTTGTGCCACCCATGGGGTCCCCCTGCAATGTGGAGGGGATCAAGCAGGTGGGGGCTGCTTCCTCTGACAGCACTTCCAAGCTGGGAACTGGTGGGGAACAACCACTGTGCAGTCATGGGGGCACTCCACGGAAATGACAGCAGGCATGAGGTGTCTCCCTACTGTGAGTCAGGCTGATTGTGGAAGGGGGGGAACTGAAGCCCCCCTGTGCAGAGTGGCAGCTGTGATATGGAGCAAGGAGGTGGCAGAGCAGTGCCGAGGATCCCCAGACTGCCCCGAGCCCTGTTGCCATCTTGGGGTGTGGGCTAACACTGCTATTCCTCTCTGCTTTTACGTTGTTTAGTATGTTTTGGAGATAAATAGTTTCTTCCCTTGAAAACTGTGCTTTTGGGGAATACAGACTTGTGAAGAACAGAAAACCCAAAGAGTAAAACTAGTTGGGTTTTTCTGTCAATATTTGCTAAATGAAACAATTTCTTTTTCTTTTCTCTGCATTGTTTGAAAGTTAATTAATCATACCGGCTGAGATAAAGCCTGGCACTTTGCAAGGTCCGGCCTGGCTGGCTGAGGGGTGGCAGGAGGCAGCTGGGCAGCCTTGGTCACACATGGCTGCTGGTGACCTTGGGGCCAGAGCTGCCCCTGCAGCCACAGTGTGGCCATCGGAAGCTTTGTGAGAGTGGTGGAGCGGCTGTGTCCACCGCACTTCTGTTTTTAAAACAGCTCACATGTTATTCCCTCCTGATGTTATTTCAAGCCAACACTCCCAGGAGTAGCTGCCATAGGTGTGAGACCTCTGCCCGACTCAGCAAAGCCGACGTGGGATTGCATCAGGCTGTTGTTGCCGAAGTGTCACCTGCCGGGGCTGCAGAGCTGTTTTGCTGCCTGAGCTCATTTATTTTTGCTCCCTCCTGCTCCCCTGTGCTTTGCACACAAGAGTCACCAGCTCCCCTGGAGCAGCTGGGAGCCCGTGGCTATTAAAAGTGCAGTGTTTTGCCCTCCCAATGTCTCCTTCCCCAGGGGCTGGCAGGGAGGTGCTTTCCTCTCCACCTCGGGCTCAGCAGCATCCCCTGGCTGGAGGCACTGCCTGCTGGGCAGCCTGCAGCCGGGCTGGGCGGGGTGACACTGCTCCGAGCTGGTGCAGATAGAAGCAGCAGCAGCAAAATTTGCTGCAGAGCAGGTTCTCTGCCACACTGCAGGAGCACATTGCTGTATCAAAGAGGGAAAAGGCTTTTCTGTCCACTTGTGAAGGAAGGGGGATGGAGGCTGTAAGGGAAGCAGGAGGGCTGAGCAGGTAGCTTGACAATGCACAGCCCAGTGGGCATTAACTCTGAAACCTGCTGGCTGCAATGATGGCATTGAAGTCCATATTGTTACCAGTCGGCCCAAACACATGTTGCTGTTGCAGTGCCAGGTTACAGATTCCATAGATGCATCCTCTCCCCACCTCCCACCTAGAGCTATAGAAAACACTCTACTGCCACCAGATTCCTTTGTGCTCTTCTTTCTCGTCTTCAGGGCTTTGGGCAGAGCAGCCATAGGATGCTGGTTTGGGGTTGCTGCACATGAGGATTTTCTCAAGCATGAGCTCAGGGTGGTGTTTTTGCAGCACATTTCCAAGCCTGCCAGCCAGGAGAGGGTCACAGGGGTGCTGGGGGAGGCTGCACAGTGTACCCATCTCATTGTCTGCCTCTTGTTCGTCTTGCAGGACTGCCCTCAGATCCTGCCTTCCACCCAGATCTACATCCCCGTGGGTGTGGTGAAACCCATCACCCTGACGGCCAAGAACCTGCCCCAGCCGCAGTCAGGCCAGCGCAACTACGAGTGCATCTTCCACATCCCCGGCAGCACCACCCGCGTCACCGCCCTGCGCTTCAACAGCACCAGCATCCAGTGCCAGAACACCTCGGTGAGTGTGATGGGAGCTGTCCTTGGCGGGGCCCTGGCTGCGGGCTGCTCCTTCCTGCCTGCCCCAGGACCATCCTGGCTCATTGCATGGGCAGCTCTGCTCTCTCGTGGACAGGTCATAGGGGTTTCTGTTGCTTATGGGGTGTCAGGTGGGCTCCCCGCCACTTCCCCCAGGTGCAGTGGGAGGCTGCTTGGGGTTGTTCCATATAGGATCAGTGCTGAAGCCACCAGGCTTTAGGAGCACTTCCAAAGAAATTGGGTTTGCAAAGCTGAAGAAAGTTGCCTGGACTGGAGCCAGCTGGGCCCAGATGTGCTGGAGCCACCCCCGTAAATCTATCCCACTTTACAGGCAGGATGGAGCTAACACCTCTGTGTCCCATTGCACACACGGAGCCCTCCACATGCAGCTGTGCTTGCCAGCCCCGCAAGCGCTTTCCCTCCTCCCCTGCAGCCTCTGTCTGTCCCTGACTCCATCCCTAATCTGACCAGCAGCTGCCTCCTTCCCCTGCCTGCCTGCCTCCATCCCATGCTCCCTGCATTGCTCCCTGCCTCTGTGTCCTTGCCCCCTGCAGCCCTGTCACTTCAGCTCTCTCCTGCAGGCATCTCTGCCTTCTCTGCCCTCTCCAGGCACCTTATCCCCTAAGTGGGAGGGGGTTTTGCAGCCCTGGGTGAGCTGTGTGTGTGCCCCTCGCTGTGCACCGGGCCCATGAACAAAGCCACTCTGGGTGCTAATAGCCCAACCAGGAGCTGCTGTTGCCCAGCCCCTCAGCTGCCCACTGTGCTCTGCACCGACCTGCCCTCATCCGAATGGAGCCAGCCCCTCCCTTTGCTCTCCCATTTAATCCTTTTAAAATTTGTTTTTCATCTCTCATACTGTGAAAGCTCATTTGCAGCCTAACACCAGCGCCGATCCCTGCTCCCTTTGGTGGCACAAGTGACATTTAGAGGCCATTTAAGATGAGCACTGGCTCCCTCCCTCCCCCAGTGATCCCAGGGCTGCAGAGCCTTTGGACAGGAGGAGCATCCTGAGTCATTGCCTCCTGCCCTGGGCAGCAGTCCTGGGGGGAGGCTGTGCAGCCAGTCCAGCCTCCTGCCAGGTCTCCTCTGCCTGGAGCTGGCAGCTGCCTCCTGCCCAGTTCTGTAGTGGGGGGTTTGACTGAGGTTATTCCAAAGCAGTTTGGGATGTGTGTGCTGCAGGATGCTCCCTGCAGGGAAGTGCTGTGGCTGCACAGTGCTGACAGCAGCAGCCTGATGGCTCCTGTGGGGTCTCGGGGAGAGGTGCCTGCGCCAGAGGGGAGCCTTTACATAACGGAGATTGCAGAGAGGCTCTGAATGATGTGGGCTCATTTCTCCTCAGTAAGTTTAAATTTGTCAAGGAGGGAGAGTCTAAAGCAGAACACATTCCCTGTGTTTCCCAAGGGATGCCGTGGCTGCCAGGATTGGTGTCATGAGCTGCATGGCCTCTGCAGCTCTCCTCCAAAGGGATAGGAGAGCTGGAACCAGCGCCTTATCCTGGGCTGACAGTGGTGGATATTTGACCTGGAAATTGCCAGGGATGCTGTGAAAACAGCACGAATTGTCAGAAGAGCATGTGTGAGGTGTTGTGAGGTGCATGGGGAGCAGGTAGCAGCAGTTCCATGGGGCTGCAGTCTGGGGCAGGAGATGCAGCTTTCGTGGCTTCACAAAGAGAAAAAGAGACTTTTGACTTGAAAGAAGCTGCTTTGCTCTCAGGGTCTGCTTGCCTGCTTTAACATTTGAGGGCATTGAGCCAGGCTGCATTATGGTGTGGGGGATTCAGATTCACACTTGTGTGGTGTTTGTCTCCTTCGTGCCTTTTTGCAGTCCATCTGGCTGCTTGATAGTGCTTCAGGCTCTCCCAGCCATGGCCCAACGGCTTCTTCCATCGCACTTCATCCTTTGGGTTAGGATTTTGGTGTGGAGAACACTGGCGAGTGGAGAAATAGGAAAAGGATGACATCTTCCCAGCCAGCAAGTGAAGGATGGATGCCAAAAGGCATTTAAGCACGCATTGTTTCCTGGAGTTCAGTGGGATCTAAACAAGAGGTTAAATACTCTGTGGAATTAGGGATGCTTTCCTGAATCACTGGTGAATGAAAGGGATAATAAGTCAAGACCCTTAAAACTCTTTGTCTTTTGTTTTAGTGCTTGTCAAACTCCAATGACTTGTTAGCACTTTGAAGAAAGGACATCTTGGTTAAATATTCAGCAATCCATTCATTAAGGTCTGAGTGTTGACTATAAACATCGTTTGAAACACCCAATAGATCTTTGGCAAACTCAAGGGAGACCAGCTCTGGTATTCCCCAGCATCCCAGGGCGTAAACCAAGCCGAAAGAACCTTTTCTGCCTCCTCACTTTGGTCTCTTTCTGCTCTTCAAAAAGAAAGCCACCCTAATGGTTTTCCACATGTATTGTAAAGATGCAAAAAGGAAAGACAAGCCTAACTAAGAAAATGAATATCTTTGCCAATGAACTGTTTTTTTGCCAATTCATTGCTTTTAATCTTCTGGAGGCAGATTTTCCAGGTTTGCTTTTTGCAGCAGAGGATGGAGAAATGGTCACCTGTCTTAATGCATAAGGTTGATGCCACTGAGATTCATTTTCCGAATATCCCTGCCTTTGCCTATTCTTTCCCACCTGACATCCCTCAACAGGGCTCATCCTCCTGATTGCTGCAAAAATGAAACAGTTTTGCTGTTGAAAAGCGCCACAGTCCCGAATCTGCACTAATGCTTGTAACCTTGGACTTGATCTGATTTAGTCCTGGCCTTTGCAAAATGACTACAGGTGTTTCTTGCTGTCAAGGGTTTGGCTTTTTCTCTCTAAAATGTTCCTCTTAAGGCTGAAATAGCCCCAGAGCTGCTCTTTCCCTTTAAATGTATAAATAGGAGGAACCCCTGATCTCCTTTTCATGAGCTTGTTGTCTCAGCACTTTAAATTAAGCCTCGTGCCTCAGTTATTTCCCTTTCCTTCTAACCAAAGTCCTGTGTGGTGAGGAGCAGCTGTGTCACCTCCCTGGCTCCCTTTTGGCTCCTTTCTCACCAGTGTCCCTGGCATGGAGAGCCCACCTTGCCCACTGTTTCTGCTGTGGCTGTGGAGGCTCCTGCCCTCTGGCCAGACTCGGGTTGGGATCTTCACCCTGCAGTGAGCATTATTGCTGGGACAAAGTGATGTGGGTGCAGAGCAAGCTGGGCTGGCAGGGTGGGCACATGTGTGGTACCCCAGTGTGGATGCTGAAGCCCAGCCCCAAGTGTGGATGCTGGGGAGTGAAGTAAGACCTGTCAGATTTAAGTTTTCTGGGTATTTTTTTGTTGCTGCAGAACCTGGGTGTTGCTCTGACATATTTCCAGGGTCTTGGGTTCTCACACCCTGCTGGATTTGAGGCAAGAGGAATCCAGGTGAAGAAGCTTGTGTGTGATGGGGGAGGAAAGGAGGAGATCCATGTGAAAAGAGCAAAAGGAGATCCAGAATGAGAGGCTGAGCGTCAAGTTGTGCTGTAGTGCGGATGACGGTATTTTACTCGGCCCAGGGTATATTTATAGAGGAACATAAATCATACACACATGCCCTGTTCTGAGCACTGCACACCTCCAGTATATGTATCTCTAATTAACCAGCCATGGAGAGGGAAGCAGGATTGGAGCCCACAGCCCCAGCTCTGTCCGCCAACAAAGCCGCGCTCTCCGTCCTAGCGGTGCCTACATTTATCTTTCCTGCAGCAGTGTTTAAAGTGAAAAGGGAGTATCAGGAGAGTTTGATAGGATCCAATTAAATTCCAGCAGATAAAATAATGATGAATTGCAGTTGAGCCCTGGCGAGACGCGATGTACATTACTGCCGTCCCCGTAGCACGGGGAAGGAGTTGAGGTCATCAACTACAGAAAAATAGGACACAGCTGCAGCCCAAGCGCTCCTCCAGAAATGCAGCCCAGGGGGATGGTGCATGTGGGAGTGAGGGGGGTTGCACAGGAAATTTGGATGTGTGGGTTTGCTTACAGAGGAGCAGCCCCTCTGCTGCCTTCCCCAGGGATGGGCTGGGCAGGTTGTGGCTGGAGTGGGAAGGATGCCCTGTGGAAAGGGATGTGATGGCTGTGTGGCTGCCCTGCTCCCTTGGGCTGGGAAGGGCTAGGGCCTTGTCTAGTTGGCATGGCATTTGCAGGAGCATCCCAAAGTGCATCTCAGTGCAATCTGCCCACAGATTTGGGGTGTTTCCTGCTAGCTGCAGCTGTGTCCCCCGTGTGGCTCCCTGCAGGCACCTTCTCAGAGTGCTGAATCGCTCATCCCAAGGGAAGCTGGGTAGCTCTCAGTGCTTGTTGCCGCTAGCTGGTGGGTGGGTGAGCAGTGGGCTTGCTCGAATCAAAAGTGGGACTTTCAGTGCAGGTGACAGCCACAGCCCTTGTTGTGTACAGGGCTGGTGGCATTCCCCACATGGGGGCAGGGTGGATGTGACAGCTGGAGATGTGAGAAGAACATGAGGTTGGTGGTTGCCACTTGGGAAGATGCCTGAGATAAGTTTTGGGTAAAGGGCCTTGAGAAAGGCTTAGTGAGGAGTTCTCTTGCCTGAGCTGCATCTCTGCAGAAGGAGACCTTGCTGGGAAGACCAGTATCCATGTGGGTGGGGCTGAAACATCCTCTGTCCTCCACATTCGTGTTGTAAGCTCTTGATGGAGGGACAGGGAGGCTTGGCTGGGTTAGGTGAGGAGCCAGGCAGCTCTCATCTCAGTTGCTGACTCACTTGATGACATCTTTTCTCCCATCTCCTTCTGTGGGCTGTGCTGCATCAGAACACATCACTTTTGGTGCCGTTGGTTTGCTCTCAGGCTGTGCCTGTCGTTTTTTGCACCCAGAGCAAACTTCCCTTTCCCACAGCTTGTCCTCATAGCAGCTGCCAAGCCAAATCATCCTTTGGCACAGCTGGGGGTCCTGGGCACCTCTGTAGAGTGCAAGATGGTCTGAAAGCAGGACTGCCTGGGTAGGTGCATCCTCCCACACACCCATCCTGGCCTACTCCCTGCCGCTCATCCCAGTCTGCTGCCAGCCACAGGGATTGATTAACTGGGAAGTTAGTAACATTTAAGTGTTCAATGGGTGTTTAACACCATGTTAGCTCCCAGCAGGGAGGAGACAACGTGATGGGACCTGTTGGCTGTCTGTGAGCTCTTTTTTGGATCCCATAGGATGGGCAGATTGGTAAGCACCCCCTGCCTGATCCCCCCCAGTTGTGGGGCCCTCAGGAAGGTGGCTGCTGCTTTACTTGGATGCTGCCTCCTCCCTGGCTGTGGCTGTGCCCGTGGGTGGAGAGGCCATTTTTGTGCTTACACTATGGCGAGAGCAGCTGTGAGGAGGCCTTTTGGAAACACCTTTCAAAATACGAGATGCTTTGGAAATTAGAGAGGGATCTGATGGATCTCCAAGTCCCAGGAAGCTGAGCCCAGAGCCCCTGCAGCTGCAGCTCCTGCCCATGCACAGCCAAGTCCTGACTCCAGCTCCAGCATCCTACAGGGACCAGGAACAGCATCCAAGTCACAGACCCACTGCTGTCTGCAGGGCAGGTGAGAGGCTGCTGACAGACACGCAGACGCCGAGGACACATTTTTCATTGATATCCATGTTCCCTTGGTGATCCCATGCTTTGAACACCAGCTGAGGCAACAACTCCTGCTCTGCCACTTCCCTTCACACAGTCCTGTGCTCCCGCTGCTCCCCGCTGTCTGCCTCAGCAAAGTCAGCATCCTCAGCACTGTGTCCTTTCCCAGAGGGAGGCAGTCTCTCGTGCAATTGGCCTCTTGCTGTCTCAGAACCGGCGCATGAAGAGTTAATATTCTCCCTCCTTCTCCCCCTATTCTTCTTCCTCCAACCCACCTCCCAGAAGAACTAATTTCCAAAAGCAGCCGGGGCAGAGAGATGCAAATAAGTGTTTTGGACAGCTGCAGGCTGGATGCCTTCCCGAGATGCCAGGGCCCCAAATGAGACATGTCAGAGTACAAATTGAAAATGCCAATTTCACTTACGCTGCCACGTGGCTCGTCACAGCTAAATTCTGCTCCGGCGCGGCCACCACCCTCCCCAGCATGTGCTCCCTCCTGCTGCCAGGGAATGGTCTCTGCTCACTGCTATGGGTCTGGCCAGCTCCTCATTGTGGTTCTGTTGAGGATGTGCTTGGGTGGGAGTAACATAGGGCAAGGTGAACAGATCTGGACTCCTAGCCAAGTTCTGGCTTCATCTTCCCGGGCCTGGTGACAGGAATGTTGCTGAGAGGCTCTGGTGGTAGATGGTGTGTGGTGGAGATGTGGTGAAGGTCATCTGAGCAAACATGATGTGAGGTGCCGTGTCTGGGGGCTGTGCTGGGGGGTGATGGGGCTCTGCCTGCAGAGATGAGATGGTGATGGAGCTGTTGGGTTTGCAGCTGGATGTGTTGTGCCTGACAGCTGCTGTGTACGGCTGACCTGCAGCAGCCCTCCTCCCTGGGGAGGGCTGCATTTTGGGGTCCTCCACCCTGCGTTTGGGTGGGGTGGCTCGTGGACAAAGGATCACTAGGCACAAGCTGTAATGGAGGACCAGGCTTGGCTCTCACTGGCACCCTGTGGGGCTGAGGGAGGGGTTTGCTGCTGTAGCCAGGTCTCACACTGGGCGTGTGCCCCATTTTGGTGCCGTGTCTGATGCTGGGCTGGCGGTGCTGCCTGGCTGGGAGAGACTCAGCTCAGAAGGCACCGGCTTTGATGGTCAGGCGAGAAGGACCCAGGTGTTGTTCTCCTGGGCACAGCTGGCTTCCTTCATGGGCCACATCCCTGTCCCCCGTGGAGGGGTCGAGTAGAACAGACCCACTGCAGAGGGTCCTATGTGGGGCAGCAGCTGGGGCAGAGCTGAAGGAGGTGCTGAGGCCAGCTCTTCCTGGTACAGCCTGGGGCTGCGAGAGGTGGTGCTGGGACAGGCTGTGGCCACTGCCAGTGCGTCCGCTGCTCTCTAACAAACTCCAGCAACCCATGAATCATTCATTTAATCTCTCCTGACACGCCTGTCATTTTCTCAGGCGAGGAGCGGGGAATCTCTTGCCGAAGGAGGTCATTAGCTGTCAGGGATGGTTCCAACTGCCTTCCTGCCTCTGTATCGATTAAACCTCTCTGTCTGCATGCAGGGGCTTTGCAGGGAATATTGATGGTGCTGCTGGGGCTGGGACTCAGGTGTTGAGGCAGGGGAGAGGGGTCTGGATGGGGAGAAGGAGATGGCCAGGCTGGAAGGAGAAATGGAGGTGGATGTGTCTGGACAGCAGCAGGTCCTAGGGCCTGAGTTTTGGGTCTCCTAAAGCTGGGGGGATAGGATTCCCTGGTGTCACCTCCCTACATGGGAGCTCAGGGTGGTGGTGCCAGGCCTGAAATGGAGTGCAGCCAATGTCTGAGCATGGTGTGGAGCTGGGAGTAGGGCAGCTGGGGGTGTGGTTTGGAGGGGAGGAGTGCTCTCTCCTGAGATCTTTCTGAGGGCTACTGTGGCACTGGAGTGGTCCTTGGCTCTGTCCCACCCACAGCCATGTGGCCGCAGCTTTACGACGGGGCTGGAGGGGACTGTGAGGGACAGCCCCCCACTGGCTGTCAGGGGTGATTCTACTGAATCCTCTCCTGTGATGTGCCCAGCCTGTCCTCCCCAAACTTCACTAGTGATGACCATAATCGCAAATATTCAACTGAGCATCCCTGGAGTGGGGAGGACATGGAGAAGGGCTTGGGAGCCTTGTGGGGAGAAGTACATCTGTGCTGCAGAGGCACCATCTGTTTCTTCCTCTTCCAGCAGCAGCAGCTTCAGACCTTTGAGCTGATGGGTTTTGGGTCTATTTAGAAACCTCTGTTTTGCTTCTTTATCTTTTTTTTGTCAGTCCAACCCACTGATTTCATGTGCTGCGACCGATGCTTTGGCGAGTGGCTTTCAGACCTGTTTGTTCCTAGCCAGCAAGTCCCAGCCAGGACCCCATCCGTCTCCTCTGGGCTGATGGGAGACATCCATGTAACAGGATTGTATGTCTTTCTATGCCCCTCACCAGGACATTTTGCCTCAACAATTACCTGACTCTGCCTCCTTTCTGTTTCCTCCTGCAGTATTTCTACGAAGGAAATGACATCAGTGACCTGCCCGTCAACTTGTCTGTGGTCTGGAATGGGAACTTTGTCATTGACAACCCCCAGAACATCCAGGGTGAGTGAGGGATGGGACAGGACCTGACTCAGTGCCCCCTCAGCCTCCAGCCCACCCTGGCTCTGACCATCGTTTGCACCAGTGCTCTGATGGGTTTCTAAACAAGAGGCTTTTTCCGAGAAGCTTTGGGAGACACCTTTGGCATTGAGTCCAGGGTGCTGCTGCCTCCTGCCTGCGGGGGTTTGTCCCACTGGGAGTTGGTGGGAGGGGGCAAGAGCAGGTGCCTTTTTCCCCCCAGAACCTTTGCCCATGGGTTGGGGGGCCTGTGCTGACCCCGCCCTGCTCCTGCCATTGCAGCCCACCTGTACAAGTGCTCGGCGCTGCGGGAGAGCTGCGGGCTGTGCCTCAAGGCCGACCCGCGCTTCGAGTGTGGCTGGTGCGTGTCGGAGCGGCGCTGCTCCCTGCGCCAGCACTGCCTGGCCTACGAGAGCAGATGGATGCATGCCAGCAGCGGCAACAGCCGCTGCACCGACCCCAAGATCACCAAGGTATGTGGGGATGGGCGGGTGGTGATGCCCTGTGCCGAGGGACTGTGATGGGGGATGTGGATGGGGCTCTCCAGTGGCAGCTCACAGCAGCCAGGTCTACTCGGTGTTTAGTACTTGAGTGTTTTTTGGCACCACTTTCATTTGCAAGGCTCAAATCCTCTCTCTACCACCCCCATGCAATGGGCTTTCTGGCTCATTTCCAAAATTCCAACCCCTCCTGCACATGACTGAGGGATCCAGGAAAGCTCTAAGTTGCTCCTCCTTGTGTTGCCATGTGCCCTGGGGCCAGTAGTTCATCATCATCATCCCATTTCCCTGACAGCTTTTATGACCTTTGCTTATAAGATTGTGTATATTAATATTCACATGCCTGTTGGGCTGGGATCCAGGTTCACAAGGAGGGACTGGTGGGTATTTCAGCTGGATACCTTCTGCTTACCCACGCCTGGCCAGGTCTCGATGGTGTTAATTACTGGAGTCTTAGCACAGGATCTGATCTGTTTGGGTTTCAGTGCCTTATCTGATGGAGGCTGGAAATGAGAGTCTTGGCTTTTCCCAGTGAGTGCTGCCTGCCTCTCACACGAATGGGCCCTGCAATGTGCTGGGTGGCAGCCATGTGGAGAGTGGGGAACAGCCCTGCTGGCCATGCCCCTGCCTGCAAGAAGTACTGCCTGCAGAGTTGCCTGGGGCTGGTGGAGTGCTGGCAGGAGAAGGGATCCATTCCCGGGGAAGTGGGATCGAGCCTCAGAGCCTGCATCCCTACATGGAGGTCTGCTGTTGTGTGCAGAGCTGCGGGGCTCCCTGTCAGCTTCCCACCGTGCTCAGGCTGAACTTCCCAAATCCGCACCCCTAGGGATGATGGGAGTGGAGAATGCCGAGGGCAGGTCATGGCCAGGGAGGCCTTGCTGTAGGCTGTGCCCTTGTCCTCTTGTGTCCAGGTGACCAGGGCTGCAGGCATTTGCACACACACTGCTCACAGCAGCTTCCCAGCAGCTGATGGTGCCCGGCATTGGTAACAGCAGTTGGTCCAGAGCTGATGGTAACAGCTCTCCTGCCCTGAATCATTATGAAATTTTACAGTAATTGCAGGTGCAGCAGGAACAGATCTGCTAGCAGGTGGGCTTGACCCTGGCACTGCTCTGCGTTAGTGCCCTGGGAGGTGGCAGTCGGTGTGGATGTGCAGGAGCTGTTGGTGTGATGCTCTTCCTGTAGCCTGCCTGTTGCCTGCTGCCTCCCACTACCCCATCCCGCATCTGGGCTGTGGGCATGCTTGCAAATGGTCCAGGGAAAAGCCTAGTGCAGAGAGGACAGCATGGGCCGATGGGGGAGAAGGGTCTCCTACAGTGGTTTCATGGGGAGTTGGAGCCTCCTTCCTGCCCAGCCCACCAGAGTGCAGGTGTCCTCATGGATGGTGAGGCTGGGCTGGGAGATGACCACGGTTCTTCACCCTTGGAGTGAGGAATCACTTATCCATTGTTCAGTCGTGGGGACAAGCCCTTTCCAAACCTCTGTGGTGTCTCGCCTAGTGCTTGCTGTGACCCTCAGAGTGACATCCTTTCCCTTGGAAAGGGGGTACCCCTTGTCCTCAGCACCTCCTGGCCATGCTGTGGCCACCAGAGCTGGGAGCAAGCCACCTGCTTGTACCTGCTGGAGCCGTTCTCTTGTTGATGTAAAAGGACCCTATGAAACCAATTAGGAGAAAAGCAGCAGTGTTTGTTTGGGCCAGGGGTGCGGAGGTGGAGGGGGGAAAGGGGAGGGTTGGGCAGCTTCTGCTGTCCTCGGCAGTTCCCCCCTCCCACACACCTTGTTTAGCTGTGACCTCCCCGTGCTGGGTGGCCAGCGATGTCATTTCATTCCCGGGCTCCGTCCTCCCTGAACGCGTGGCCCTTGTCAGCTTTGCTGCAGAGGAGGAGGAATCGAACATGCCAGAGCAGCTTTTAACACTCATTTAGAAACACCAAACAAACAGCCGCTTCTTGCCAGCCACCCCGCCAGAGCTTTATTTAAGGGGAAGACCCAACCTGGTGCTGGCTGCAGCTGCTAGAACGAGCTCCAATCCCAGACTTGGGCAGGGGCTGAACAAGGTTTAGGCAAACAGTGGTTCCCTGCAGCCCCGGAGGGTTTTGTTGCTGTGTAAATAGTGAGTTGTGACTGCCTCCGTGTGACCCAGGGCTCAGGAACCAGTCCCAGCTCTGATGCTGGCCTGGGACATGTCCTGCAGGATGCCTGTGTGCAAGGGGACGGGGTGCTCCTGTCTGAGTCCATGTGTGCTGAAGTTGACCAGTCCAGTGTGAATCCAGAGGGCGGAAGTTAATCCTAGTGGTGATGGCTGTAGTGGGACTGTGCAGAAACAGCCCCTGGCTCCATGCAGTCCATCAGGGTTGGGGATGTGGACAGTGTCCACTGCTGCATGTTTCCCACCCTCAGCTGGTCTGCTTTTCCTTGCTGTGGAGATGATGTTCAGGAGTGAGCCCTTCATGAGGAGGAGGAGGAGGATCCATCTGGCTCAGGCCCCAGGGTTGCTGCCCAGATTTGCCAAGAATGCAAAGAGCTTACATGTGCTTGGTCGAGGCTTGAGCCTGTCCAGGAGCTGGGCTTAGTGCAGGCAGAGGTGCCTGCCAGTGCTAGAGCAGATCTCAGCCAGGAGAGCAGAGGAGGCCATCACCTGCAACAGAACCATCCCTCCCTCTGGGTCAGGGTGTGATTTCTTCCTGGACTGACCCAGCCTGCATTCCTCTCTCCCTCTCCTGCTGCCTGCAGCTGCCTTTTCCCCTGCTCTGTCTTCGTGTCACTGGGGACCCAGCTGCGTTCCTGAGCCCACTCGATGCCAGCAATCGCTGATGTAAAACTGCCTGTAATTGCCTGGTTGGAGGCAGCGTCCCCACATAGCTTGGAACAGAGCCCACACCTCTGTTCATCCCTCATCCTGCCACTGTCAGGCCACACCTGTCTGCTTTACTGGGCATCATCCTGGTAAATGAGGCGTGGTGCTGTGGTGAGGTCCCCTCCTGTGAGGTCTGGGCTCGGTTTGGACGGTCGGGACGTATGAAGACGAGAGATCTCTGAAGTCCGGTCTTAGAGCATGAGGTTTATTGATAAGGGCTTGTGTACAGGGGGCCTGCTTGGAGCTGCTAGCTGCAGCTAGAAGCAGGCCAGAAAAACAGAAAGCAGGAGAGTAAAGAGATGTAAAAGGTGTAAGAGGTCTAAGAGAGCTAAGAGATGTAAGAGACGTAAGAGAGCTAAGAGGTGTAAGAGGCGTAAGAGAGCAAGATTCTCCTTTACAATACAATAAATCTTCTTCTGTCTTGAATATTCTAATTTTCATTAACCAATCTAGTACAAGATACAAATCCTATAGCATTTACGTACAGCCTATAAGAATCATTGCATTACCATACTGCGTTACATTTTAAACCCTAAAAACTACTCTTTGGACCCCTTCTGCCGAGGTAGTAGGGTCTGCTTTGACCCTTGGACCTGTCTGCTAGCAGAAGGTATTGTTCAATCAAAGGGGATTACCTTCAGCCGGCCACACCATTGTTTTCCAGTTGTTCAGTAACTGAGGCCTGGTATCTCAAAGTATGCCTTCATTTCAATTTCACCTATAGTTTCCATGTTCTCAGCATCTTTTGCCAGGCAATAAGGCTTCCCTGTTTCATCTTCCCCAACACCCTCCCTTCCCAGCTGGCCTTGGCACTGGGTTTGCCAGTGAAGAGAAATATATTTCCCCCCTACCTGCCATTTCCCCTCTGCAGAGACCTGGTGGAGATGCTTTCTCCTTTGAGGACATCTTGGACATGGGAATCTCATCCCTGGGCATCTGGGACCTGGCCAAAAGCCGGGCACAGCCAGGTGCTTCCTTGTCGGTTCAGCTGGAGCCATGGCCGATGCTGCCCTGTCTCCTTCAACTCCATGTCCTTGTCACCTGGGAGATGGCTGTGTCTGCAGCAGGGTGTCCACATCCCAGCCCTCTACTTGGACACCTCTCATATCTCCTGGCTTGTTCCTGGGGGGATTTTGTGGATACAGCTGTCGCTGGGGAGGTCTTTCCTGCTCTGTGGGTAACTTACAGATGTGCTGGCATTTCTCATCACCTGTCTGCTCCTTGCTGCTTCTAACACACACCCTGCAGCTGCCTGGGCTGCAGCCTGCCTGAGTGAGGTGTCCCTGTGGCTCTGCATCCTTGTGACAGGCCGTGCTCTCTCCTAGTTGTTCCCTGAGACCGGCCCTAGACAAGGAGGGACCCGTCTGACCATCACTGGCGAGAACCTGGGCCTGAAGTTTGAAGATGTTCGCTGGGGTGTCCAAGTGGGCAAAGTGGTGTGCATCCCCATCGAGAGCGAGTACATCAGCGCCGAGCAGTAAGTGCCTGGTGAGGGCTGGGTGTGCTCCAAATCACCTCAGCAGGTCGGGGACAGCAGTGATGGTGTTCAAATGCTGCCCACGGCTGCAAAAGACGTAGAGCTGGCCGGGCTGAACTGAGAGGGAAGTACCTGCTGGTTATGGTTGCTCTGGGAGAAGCCCAAAGGCTTTGGAGAAGCTTCTCTGAGGGCTGGCAGTGTCAACTGCCACCACCTTTGTTTCTCTTGGAGGTGCTGGCACCTGAGACCTTTGCTTGGCACAGGGAGAGTCTTGGTGCCAGGACACTGAGAGTTTCTTACCCTCATCTCTTAGGATTGTGTGTGAAATCGGAGATGCCAGCCAGAGCAAGGTGCATGAGGCACGGGTAGAAGTGTGCATCCGTGACTGCACACCCAGCTACCGGGCCATATCCCCCAAGACCTTCACCTTCGTGGTAAGCCCCGTGCTGGGGACAGGTCTGTCACCTCGAGAGGGAGGTGATGCTGGGTGGTTTTGGGTGGTTTTCTGGCTGAGTTGGAAAATTTGCTGTCATTTTCCTGTGGGGCAGGCAGGGATTCTCTGGTCAGTCCTTGAATCATGATTGAATTTCTCCAAGGCTGCCGCTGCTCTGCCTCCCCACTGTCCTTCTGGCACTGCCAGGCCTTAGTACTGTGCTGGGCTGCTGCCCCACAGGTCCCTCTCCTCTGTGGCCCTGTCACCCAGTTGAAGCTGCCTGGGGATGTGGGTTTCAGTTCCCAGCCTGTCTAACTCAGGGATGCTCTTTTCCTTTTGACAGACACCCACTTTCTCCCGTGTTGTCCCAGCCCGGGGCCCTCTCTCTGGTGGCACCTGGATCGCCATCGAAGGCACCCACCTCAATGCCGGCAGCAACGTCTCCGTGACCATCGGGGGACGGCCCTGTGCTTTTTCATGGTGAGGGGCACAGAGGGTGGTGGAGGATGGGCAACAGGCACCTTCAAAGGCACTGGGACCCCCAGACAGAGCAGCAGCCAGAAGTGTGGGCTAGGAAGCCAGGAGGGACCACGGGAGCCAAACCCCCTGGGTGGCCAAAGGTGTCTCCTCTTGAAACCTCTGTGTGTCAGAGGCTGCAGGAAGAGCCCTAAGAACAGAGATTTTTCTCTAAAAGCACAAAGCCCTGAGGCATGAAGTGGATAATTTTTAGATTAGGGATGATAATGGAGCGGCTCTTTAAATATTTTCCTGCGGTAATTACTGGTTATCAGCCCTAATCGCTGCTGTTTGCAGCCGCCACACGATGGGAACGCTCAGGAGCTGCTCGGTCTTTCCCGGCTGCCTTTTGTTTCATTTCTTGGATTTCTGTTTTTTCTTTTTTTGCCTCCTTTCTCTCTTCACCCCCCTAGCTGTTTCAGAAGGGGAGAGGGGCTGGGGCAGGGGGCCCTGGCTGCCCTGGCCTCCCTCCTGCCCAGGCACTGACACCTTGTGCATTTCTGCCCCAGGAGAAGCGCCCGCGAGATCCGGTGCAGGACCCCCCCAGGGCACACCCCCGGCGGCTCCCCCATCCTCATCAACATCAACCGGGCAGAGCTGAGCAACCCAGAGGTGAAGTACAACTACACAGAGGACCCCACCATCCAGAAGATTGATCCTGAATGGAGCATCAACAGGTGAATCACAAGGAGCTTGTGGGATGCATGGGGGACTGTTTCCCACACGGATTTCCTGCTCCTGATGGGCACATCTCAGTGCTGTGATAGCTGCCAGGCTGCACTCCAGAGATATGGCAAGAGGAGTGTGAGCAATGGCTTGGCACCGGGGCCCTGCTAACTCCTGGCCTACAGTGCTCAGCCTGGCAGGGGGCAAGAGCAGAGAGTGCTTTGGATCTGCTTAATTTCAGCTTGACATTTGGCGGCGGCAAATAAAATTAAAATATTTCCCATCGGGGGATTTTTTGAAATGTTTACATATTTTTCTAAAAGGTTTGAATTGGCTGGAGAGGAGGCGAAGGAATCCATTA
Organism: Ifrita kowaldi; assembly: GCA_013398055.1. NCBI lineage: Eukaryota > Metazoa > Chordata > Aves > Passeriformes > Cinclosomatidae > Ifrita > Ifrita kowaldi. The sequence continues at coordinate 97,989 of VZRS01001271.1, forward strand.
AGAGCTAGTGCCAAGGGAAACCTTCCCCAGGCTGTTGATGAGGAGCAAGCTCCCCAGAGGCATGGCCGAGGTCTCTGGGACCACAGGGCTTTTAACACCAAGCCATGGAGAAAACCTGGCAGAGTTCAGCCTGTCCTGTCACCCACTGCCTCTGTGGTGGAGAAGGGGTGGCAGAGAGGAGCTTGTACTTTTTGGGATGCTTTCCTGATGTGAATGCTTAGTTCTTTCAAGTCTTTAGCTTGGGAGCCATCTTCAGACCCTAAACCTGCACACAGGGTGGGATGTCAGTGTTAATTACCAGGTTTTATATCTCTAGCTGGCCCTTGGGTCAGCTGAAATGATTTGACATTGGTGCATGCCAGGTCCTGCCAGCCATGCAACAAATGGGTGGGATGAGAGATCCTTGGGGCATGGTGGCTCAGCCAGGCTGGGGCAAATGGGCATCTGGCTGGAGATGATGGCTGCTTCCTTCCTGGCACTGGGGATCCAGTGCCAAGCTGCCTTTCCTAACCCATTGTCTCCATGTCTCTAGTGGTGGGACATTGCTGACTGTGACTGGCACCAACCTGGCCACCATCAAAGAGCCCAGGATCCGGGCCAAGTACTGCAGCTCTGAAAGGGAGAATGTAAGTGGTGCTGGCTGGGGCTGGGGGCAGAGCACAAGGAGGAGGGATGCTGTGTGCAATGCAGGGCAGAAAGTACATCCCTTGCCCTTCAGGTGTGATGGTGTGGAGAGGCTGAGGTCCAGGGGCTGCTGCCCCAAAGAGAGGCACCAATCTCTCTGCAGAGCCTCCAGCCAGGTGCTGTCAGGAGAGGGTTGAGATCTCATTGTTCAAAACTGGTGGGAGGTTTGTGGGACATCTGTATGATATTGACAGAAAGAGCCCATCCCCAGTGACGTCTCACCTGCCACCCCTTGCACATCCATTGCAGACAGGAGTCTGTCTCTGCCCTGGGATGGGATGTGATGCCTGTTGGTAGAACGGAACAGGAGATCCCAAATCTAAACCCTGTGTCCAGAGCTGCTGCTTGCAGGGGATCCTTGTGGGGTCTGACCCTGACCACCTTGTTGGGAGTGGGTCTGACCTCGTTCCGTGCCTCCTGCAGAACTGCACTGTCTACAATGACACCACCATGGTGTGCTACGCTCCCTCCATTGACAACCCCGTGCGGAGCCCTCCGGAGCTCGGCGACCGCCCGGATGAGATTGGCTTTGTCATGGATAACGTCCAGGCCCTGCTGATCATCAACACCACCAATTTCGTCTACTACCCAGACCCTGTCTTTGAGCCACTCAGCCCCACAGGAATGCTGGAGCTGAAGCCCAGCTCTCCCCTCATCCTCAAGGTAAAGAGTCTGCACCTGGGGACAGAGGTAGGGACATGTCCCTCTGTGGAGGTGGCATTTTGTCTCTCCTGGAGGAAAGATTTTGCCGTGTGTTGGGTTTTTTTGAACATTCCCCATTGCATGAGAACTGACTGTCTCATTCCTTGTTCCCTCAAAGGGCAGGAACCTGCTCCCACCGGCCGCTGGTAACTCCCGCCTCAACTACACGGTGCTGATCGGAGACACTCCCTGCACCCTCACGGTCTCTGAGACACAGCTCCTCTGCGAGTCCCCCAACCTCACTGGCCAACACAAAGTCACAGTAAGTGCTGACGCCGGTGCCTTTGCTCCTCGTGTCTCGTGTCTCAGAATTTCAGTCTTTATCCCAGCATCTTTTACCCTGCTGTGTGCTCGTCCTTGAATGAGGACCAGATAGTAGGTGTACGTGCAGGAGCATCCTCAGGAGTCATCTTCCTGCTCCCTATGCATCCCTCTTCCTAATTACGTTTGGTAGGACCAAATACTTTGTCACCCGCCCTGCACACTCAGCTTGGTGTTCCTGTGCCCTGGCTGGCACTGGGTGCAAGGCAGGGGGGATTCCCACCTCTCCCCCCGAGTGCTGGCACATGCTGTAGTGCAGGCTCCTTTATTTGTGGGGTTGTAGTGCAGCAGTGCTCACGCTCCAGGACTCTGCTGTGTTAAAAGGGACCCGGCACAGTCCTCCCCAGGCTTCCCATCCATGGGGGAACTCGCTTTGCATCCCATCTGTTACTGTAATGTTGTCTGAATGAGACATCAAACTCTCTGCCTGCTGCACGTGCACTGCCAGCATGTGTGCTGCATGCCTTTAAAGCGCCACGCGCTGCTCCGGACCTGCCCCTGCCAGGCCCGCATTTTTCCACATCCTTTGTGCCATGGGCTGGGAGTCACGCCCCAGTTCCCAGCGTGGTGGGCACAGCAGGGAGGGCTACCTGTGGCACATATTCCCTGACAGCAGGTCCATTTTTTCCCCCACCGTGGTGCAGATCAAGGCTGGAGGGTTCGAGTTCTCCCCGGGGACGCTGCAGATCTACTCAGACAGCCTGCTCACCCTGCCTGCCATCATTGGGATCGGTGGTGGTGGTGGCCTGCTCCTCCTCATCATCATCATCGTCCTCATTGCCTACAAGCGCAAGTCCCGGGATGCTGACCGGACCCTGAAACGCCTCCAGCTGCAGATGGACAACCTGGAGTCCCGGGTGGCCCTGGAGTGCAAAGAGGGTGAGGGATCCCTGTGCCATCAGTATGGAGGTTTTGGGGGGTTTCTTACTGCTCCAAGGCTCAGTGTGCTCCTACCCTTTCCCTGTTGCCTTTCAGAGAGGGAATGGGAATGAGCAAAGCTGCTTTGTCAGTGGAAGTGAACTCATTTTAGGTGGGATTTGGGGATTTTTCCAGTTAAGTTCTTCTCCATTTCTCCAAGTGGGAGAAAACAAAGCAAGGAGGGTAGCAAAGGCTTCCTGTGAGTGGGCAGTGGATCTCTCATTATGTGACAGACAGATGCTGTGAAATTGGACAGAATTCCTTGTATGATACTGCTGATAAAACCTAATTGCCCATTATCCCCCTGAGCTGGCTCCAGAGGCCCCGACCCTGCCAGCCACAGCCACAACCAGCCCGGACGCTGCGAATAAAGCAGGCACCGAAAACAAGATAATAAAAAGGGGAAAGAAAGACAAACCCTTTGCTCCCCCAAGTCCCCATCCCTCCACATGCCTGCGGATGGCACTGGTGACAGGGAGAGGGGAGGGAGCTGGTGGAGGGGATGGTGTCTTGTCTTCCACAGCTGGCAGATAAAAGGATCTGCTTTTAATTAAAAGGCACAATCTCTTCCCTGCCTTTTCTCTTTTCTAGTCCCGCTAGTTACAGATAAGATAGCACGCCTTTCAAGCTGACGGTTTGTTTTTTCTCATCAGGCTGACGAGCCTGCAGTCCTCTGCCTGGCTTTCAGCTCCCTTTAAAGTGCTGTTAATTTGATTTTTCTGAGGGTTTTCTACCCCCACCCCAACCCCCTTCCCTGGTGCATCTCCAGGACTCTTCTCCCATCAGCTTTTCCCTGTAGGTGCAATTAAAGGTTCAGGACCCTCCTGGATCACATTCCCCCCAGAGTCACAGCTGCCTCTGCTGGGATCGGGAGGTTCCGGGGTGGGTGTGTTCAAGCTCTTCTCTCAAATAGTATTTAGGTCAAAAAGAAATGAGGACAATCTTGTGATTTAGGCTAATGTTTTCCCCAAGAAGCTCTGTTTTTGTTCAAGCCTTGCTGTTCCCCCCTTCCCCCAGCATCCCTGGGAGTCTGCAAGTGCTGGGCAGGGGGGGATTTGAGCCCCCTGGGACCTGGCAGTTCTGTTCCCAAATCTGCCACTTGATTTATTCTGGGGATGTCATCCCCACACTCTGCAGCTCAATTTCTCCATCTGTGAGATGGGGACAGCAATCACAGCCTGCCAGGAAGAGGAATGCTGAGAATATTCACACCTTGGGGGGGTCCACCCGTGGGGTGCTGGGGGTGTGGTGAGGGGCTGGGTGCCAATGCTGTGTGCTGAGACTCCAGGATGTGTTGTTTAATTCTGCTTTTCCCACCCCAGCCTTTGCTGAGCTGCAGACAGACATCAACGAGCTGACCAACGACCTGGATGGGGCTGGCATCCCCTTTCTGGATTACCGCACATACGCCATGCGCGTTCTCTTCCCGGGGATAGAAGACCACCCTGTGCTGAAGGAGATGGAGGTGTGGGTCTGTCTGTCTGTCTCTGTAGTGTTTCACATTGGGGATGTGCCCCTGCACAGTCCCCTGCACGAGTCCCTGTGCCCCAGGGCTGGAGAGATGCTTTGGTTGGATGCTGGCCCGGCGCGGTGCATCTCTCCGCGTGGCAGCCGGCGTGGATGTGGACTGGCTGCCAAATGGTTACTGCGCTCTCTGACATTAATATCAATATTTATATTAATATCATTGCTGCTGTCATTTTCTACAGCACTTGCTTTATTCAATTGGGTTTGTTTGATGCCTGACCGGTCGCTCGTTTTTAGCAGGGTTGTCTGACATCGCCTGCTTGCTTGGCTCCATTTCCCCATGCAGAACCCATCCTTGGCATCCTTCCTCTGCTCCGCAAACCAGCTCCTTCTCCTCTCTCGGCCTCCCCACCTCTGTATAATTTAGTGCATGCAATTGCACAGCAATTGCTTCTTGTGTGCTGGGCTGCTGAGGCCACTCTTGATTAGAGGAAGGAGGGGGGTGACCTTCGCTTCCCCTCACTGCTGACCCAGCACAGTAATTAATGTCGACGTGGGCTTCACAATGTATTTAGGAGAAGTAATTGGCCCTGGTGCAAGATGCACGGTCACTAATTACAACACAACAAGCTCTTACCAACTACAAGTGCACGTGCTGGTGTTGTACACCAGCATGGCTATGGCATGGGCCCTGGCCTTCTGCCTGCTCTGTTTCCCCAGTCCTTAATCCCAGCTCTGGAGGATGGTGGGGACCCTGTTTCCATGGATTTCCCCTTGCAGCTCAGGTTTCCGGATACTCAGAACCAAAGCAGGCGTGTAGGTCTCCCTGGGGCACAGCCCTTCCTGTCTGTGCAGATGCCTGGCTCTCCTCTCACCTCTGCTCTTGCTTTTAAAGATTTTCCCTAAAGAGGGAAAGTGGAAAGGGTATCAAAAAGGGTATCAGAGGAGGAATTTTGCATTTGCTGTGGCAGGCTGGGTGGACTTTGTCCACTTACAGCCCCTAACTCAAAACATCCTGCTTGAGAGAGCACACCAGCTCTGCCTAGCCTGGGAAGCAAGGGGTTAAGTTTGCGAAGGGGGAAAAAAAATCCCCAAAAGAGATTAAATAAAGCAACTACAGTTGTGAAAGCTTCATCTAATTTAATCAGGTTTGCTTTTATTTGTCTCTTTACTCGGAGTGTAACATTAGCTGTTGCAAGTGACGGCAGGAAGCGGCGCTTGCTCACGCACACGCTAATCCACAGTGAGCGCCGGTACCAGCTCCCTTCCTCTGCAGGGTTTAGGGGCAGGCCGGTTGCTTTGTGAGAATTTAAGCCTGATTAAATATTTAATTCAGTATTGTTCGTTTATTTATTTCTGCTAATGATCAGCAAGCTGAACATGGGGGCTTAGAATTGACAAGGACTTGGTGGGAAACAGGGTTTTTGTCCAGAAGGAAAAAGTATTTTGGAAAGAGAAGTTACAACTGTGAGGAATTTCACTGAACTGAAGAGCACCAATCCAAAGTTTTGATTGAAGTGAAATGATTTGATGTGTCAAAACTCTGTTCTTCATTTTGAGTTGGTGTTTTGAAATGAAAAGTGTTGTTTTGTCTCCAAATACCGACATGAACGAAATTTTATGCTCCTTCTCCCAGTCAGGAAGACAAGGAGGGGAATTAAAGAAAAATGGATATTTTACCACAGGAAGGCTTTTATTCAGAGGAAATATCTTTTCTAATGGGAAAACGGAGTATTGTAAAAATATTCATTTCTGGTAACGAATGTGGTCAGAGCTGGCCAGAGCTGGGCCACTGATTGCAACGCAGGTGTGAAAGCATCCCAGCCCGATCCCTGCTGGGTTCTACATGGCCAAGTATGGCCAGAAATACACCTTCAAATGACTCATGAGTAAAGGGACTGTTTCAGGGTGTGTCTGCAGTGGGACAGAGCCAGATTTCTATTATTTCCCTATCTGAAATCCATCCCCCCAAACCAGGTGGGTTTGCTGCTGGTGGAGCTCAGGGTTGTGGCTTTATTTGCTTTCTGTGTAATACCCAAAGCGCATGTTGCAGCGATTTGGGTGGGAATTGAGCTGCTTGTTAGCTGAAATTGAAAATTATATTTTGTGTGTGTGCTTGGGAGAGAAGGAGTGTTTGTTTATGGGGAGGAAGTGTGTTTATGTGTCTGCACACAAGTGAGGGAGAGTCTATGTATGGAAGGGTGTGTCTGTATATACGTTGATGCCCTGAGACTGTGTTAACCTGGGATTTTACAAACTGGATAACATTTCTGGGGGAACTGAGACACTTCTGGGGAAACTGAGACTGATCACCAAAGGGGAAGCTTGGTAGTAGGGAGAGACCAAGTCCAGCTGCTTTTTGACCCTTTTTCGTAATTTCTTCTTGCGGGATTGAGGGTGAATTCAGGGTGTGGTTCAGTCCAGCCACCTTCTCGTCAGCCTCCCCATCATGCCTGTCTCTCAGCTTTGCTCTATCCTTGCAGGTCCAGGCCAATGTGGAAAAGTCCTTGACCCTCTTTGGTCAGCTCCTGAACAAGAAGCACTTCTTGCTGACCTTCATCCGCACTCTGGAGGCCCAGCGGAGCTTCTCCATGCGGGACCGCGGCAACGTGGCCTCTCTCATCATGACGGCGCTGCAGGGCGAGATGGAGTATGCCACGGGGGTGCTGAAACAGCTCCTCTCCGACCTGATTGAGAAGAACTTGGAGAGCAAGAACCACCCCAAGCTGCTCTTGCGGAGGTGAGTGTCCCCCTGAGAGGCTGGAGCCGTGGGACAGTGCCCAGGCGCTTCTGAGTGCAGTGACATGAGCTGGTGTCCTTTGGGGATGCCATCAGAGATGGCTTTGGTGTTGGCTGTGGCAGTAAGAGCACTGAGTCTTTGGTCAAGCATTTCCTTGCTTGTCTGTGTACATGCATGAGAAGGTTGTGGGACTACCTGGCCCCAGCCAGCTCAGGAGGCACCCGTGGGATGTTCTCACTCCAGTTTGGCCTGTGTGGGCTCATGTTGCCTGGGAAGGAGAGAACAAGGTGCTTGCCATCTGTGCAGGCTGGTGCAGGGAGGGCACATGCTGGTGCCAGGTACTCTGGCATGTTGGTGTAGGTCACCTGGAGAAGGGAAGGTGACCAGGTGTTCCCTCCCATCTCTTGGCATGTGGGGCAGCACTTGCCTTGCCTGGTGACTGCGTGGGTGCCCCTGTGGGCTGGCAGCAGGCAGGAGTCTTCCTTTCCCCGCTGTCTCCTCGGGGCTTACCCGCCTTGCCAGGCACATGAGGGTGTTCCTGGGAAAGTCACTCAGATCTCTGCAGGCCGGGAGTCTCGCCGGGGCCGGGGGAAGTGCAAGCAGGAGGCAGCCTGCCAAGCCCTGCCGTGAGTCTGCCTGCCCCATCAATATTTAATGATAGCTCTGAGCTCTCCTTCATCACGGGCTGATGAATATTGAAAGATACACCAAGTCCTGAACAAAAACTATTAATAAGCTCCACTGGTTCAGCTCGAGGCCCTCTGTGCCATCTCCTCCCTTTGCACACCATGTGGTGCCTCCCCATCTCCACCTCCAGCAGCCTGGTGCCACCAGCCTTTGGCAGAGATGCAGAGATGGCTGAGAGGCACAGGGCTGGCATGTCACCAGAAAGGCTCAAGAAACCCAGAGCATCTTTCAAGCATCAACTGATGTTCATGGCATGGCCAGACTGGACAAAGCCTGTCAGGTTTTGTGTGGGTGGCCCTGGGGAAACACCTGGAGAAGACCCAGATGTGAGCTGGTCCCAGTTACATCCGTGTTGCCCATCTTGTTAGGCACATTGCTTTCTTAGTCTTTCTGCTTCGTTTATCACGTTGCAAGGGTGCCCTTAATGTCTCAAAGCATCTCATTAGCAGTGTGTCAGAGGGGGTGTGTCGTGCAGACCTGTGGCTGTCCGGGAGTGGGATGGATCTTGGAGGTGCCAACTGCTGTTCCCCATCCCTCTCCCCTGACTGCATTCTTAGGCTCTTCCCTCCCGATCGTCCCTCCGTAACACCAGGTTTCACTGAAATATTTAGAATGCATTTCCAGCTCCTGAAGTAAATCAATGAAATATAAATAAAAGGCATCATGAGGAGGCCGGCAGCAGCAGTGGCTGAGCTGTGGCAGCAGCACAGGGGCAGAGCCCAGCCTGTCCAAAGACTGTCAGTCTTTGGCCACTGCAGTTAGAGCCACTGCAGTTAGGACAGGGATAAGGTCCCCTGGCCAGCACCTTGCTTGTGCTTCCCTGAGTGATATTTAACAAAGAGAAACTGTTCTTGAAGCCACGAGTGGTAATGAGGGCTGTGCTTTTCTGTTTGATTAGCCCTGCTGTTGGGTGTGAGAATGTGCTTACTGCCCAGGGCAACTGGATTAGCATTGATCTAACTGGGGAGAGCTGTTATTTATTTATTTGGTTGTTGGATAATCCCCCCATTGCTGTGGCATCTGGCTCTATCCTCTATGGATAAAGACAAACATCCGCCAGAGCTTGAGTGGTGGCACTTCAGATAAGCATTACGGGCTTGTCAGGTCCTTTCTAGGGCCAGGGAGGATGTCTGCTGAATAGCTGCAGTTCACTCCTCCCTTGGCTTTCTCTCCACATCCTTTTCCGTCTCCCTATTTTGTTCCCCATGGTGGATTATTCTTTCCTGGTGGGGGCATGAAGCCTTCCCTTCCCTGAAGGCTCAGGTAATGCTATCCTCAAATGATTAAAGCAGAGCTGTGCTATTCCAGGGAGGACAAGAAGGGCTAAACCCAATTAGCACAAGAGAAAACCTTGGAAGGGACCATATGACACTGAGTCAGCTTGAATAAACTCTGGGAAAGTAGATTTCCTGCCCCAGCCATCTGTTCTTTGGGAGCTGCTCCTGGCCCATCTGCAGGGCATGGCATTGCCGTTGGGCAGTGCGTGGAATTGGGCAGTGGGACTCCTTCTGATGGCTCTAACATTTTGGTTCCTTCTGGATTTTGTTTCTTGAGTGAGCCATTTGTATTTGTTTCCCTGATGCAAGAGGAATGCAGCCATGTCCCTGAGGTTATTAGTATTGCCTGTGCTTTCAGGACCGTCTGCATTTGCAAGTGACTGATCTGATAATTAATGGGTGGATAAGCTGAAGAAGCCTAACTGGAGAGGGTCGAGGGACAGGCTGACATTTTTACTTCAGAAGGAGTGAAGGCCATGTTAAAAATAATAGACACGTTAAGAGGAGTTTTACTCTTATGGCAGAGAGCTAAGGTGTGGTGCAGAGACAGGCATGTTGAGCTGCACCTGTAGGGCTGCTCGGTTCACCGGGGTCTGCTGTCACCCTCAGCTCCCTCCACGCCTCCACGTTCCTCTCTCTGCTGGTGTGGCACATCCTGGCTGCAGTACCAGTACCCCGAGGTCCCCTCATCCTGTGGGGACCCACCATGTTTCACACCCTTCCTGAGGGATCCTGCTGTCCCTCTTGTGCGTGGTCCCCAGCAGACACAGGCAGCTCCCCTGGGCCTTCCCTGCTGTGCTGGTTTGGAGCACGGTGGCATCTGGGCTTGAACTGTGCTTTAGGAAACTAGGGGCAATGTATAGGTTTTCTCAAGGGAGCTTTGGCTGCTTCCTTCAACTGCATATCCAAAAGCTGAGAGGCACGGCTCCATTTATAAATTGCTTTTGGTGCAAGTGAGTGCAGCATTGTGCACTTGCAAACTCCTACATCACCACCCCACTCCAAGGAGACACACAGAAACCCTAAACTTCCAACATGCAGGTATGGAAGGGTTAAATTTCAAGCCTGGCACAGTGTCTGTGTTCCAAAAGTACATGGAAAACAGGTTAAGCTTCCAACCACTGGTCTTACTCCCTCCTTCTTTAATCCCCTTGTTTTCAGATGAATTAGTAATGGGGATAAGTTTGATCAAAAACCTATTTGGGTCAAAGTTTCCAGACCTAAATCTGGTCGTGGCTTTAACCAAGGCCATGTACCAGTGGACTGGTGGTGGTCAACGTCCTCTTGCTCTACTATGGGCCCTGGGCTTTGAGGCTTTAGAGATCAAGGGCTGCTTCAGGGGTTGCAGGGAAGTCCCATGTCACCAGTAGTGGTGGCCTGCATCAGGGCAATGGCAGTACTGAGTGCTCTGCAGGACCAGAAGCTTCCCAGCTAGATCTGTCTTTGCCTTGCAACCTCAGCTCTTCCTTTAGGTTATACTTTAACTGGGGAGCTTGGGGTAGGTTTGGGGACGTTGTACCTGGCTTAGGTGCCTCATACAATCCTCCTGTGGAGGGACCTGCCTGGTTCCAATGGGACATCATAGAAGAAACAAAGTTCATTGGAGTAGAAGGTACCAGGGAGAAGCAGAAAGCTGCTCATCCCCTGGGTGAGACTCCTGGTGGGACAAGGTTGAGCTTGACTCGTTGCAGTTCTCCAAATACGCTGGGGACCAATTTGCTTTTCTCTCCTGGGGGGCTGCTGATGCGCAGGCTTTCCACTAGAGTTTGTGCTGTCCTCTTGTGCCCCTGACTTTGAGCCTCCTGCCTTTCCAGATGAAGCCTTTTAAAGCCAAAAATAATTTAGCCACAGTCTAAAGGGTCCAAAGTCTAAGGGTGAGGTGGCAACGGGTGAGATCAGAGACCTTTAATATTCTCTGCTGATGGCTTTGCTCTCTACCTTCCCTACAGAACGGAGTCAGTGGCAGAGAAGATGCTGACAAATTGGTTCACGTTTCTGCTGTACAAATTTCTGAAGGTGAGTTGGGGAAGGGATGGCAACCCTGTGTGGACAGGGAGGTGGTTCCTGCCTTGCTGAGCCAGGCAGCATGCTACCCAAAGCCCAGGCTGACATGCTTCTGAGCATTGCTGCTCCCTCCCAGAGCAGAGATTGCTTCCCAGATCTCAGTTCCCATCCTGGTTTTCTGAGATGTGATTCTGGTCTCCTTTTTGGGAAATAGCTAAGATTGGGAAATGAAATCCAGATCGGGATTGCTTAATGCGTAGTGGGTTTGAGATTTTAACAATGGTGCCCTGAGGAAAGATACATCTGAAGCAACTCAGCTGACTCTTGGAGTGGTACCCGTTCCTCTCTTCTTGCCTTTGCTTGTGTAACTCAGGAGGAAAAAGCCCTGAGAGCTGACCCTTCTGTTATCATGGCTGTGATGGGAGGCTGTTTCTGCCTCTTTGAGTTGTAGTTTAGTGAGTTGCACTCTTCATGTAACGCCATTGCTTTTCCTTCATCTCTCCAACACTGAGGTTCTGTGGCAGGGGAATGGTTTCCTGCAGGCATCTCCACTTCTGCTGCTGCTGCTTCCCCTGCCAAAGGTGCCCCAGTGGGGATGGGTGCCTTGAGGGGCTTGTTGACAGCCAAGGACAGAGCTCTCCACTGCACCTGCAGAGCCTGTTAGCTTGAATTCACCTGTTTCCCAATTTCATCGGGATAGCAGAAGAGGATGCCCCAGTGTAAGCTCCGTTTTTACCACTGGTGCATCTACCCATATGGAGAACATTTATGCCACCAGCACCAGTGCTTCCACCTGCTAGAGCTGCACCAGTTTCCATGCAGATTACACAGCAGCAGCTCCAGTGCATGGACCCCTGGCTCAGTCCTGCTGCAACTTTGGGATGGCTCTGATGGATGAACGGCGCCCGCGATCCTGCCGCTGGTTTGTCAGGCAGCAGGGCTGTTTCTTGGGATCCTGCCTGGTGTCGGTGCAGTGAGACGGGGTGGCACACAGCCGTTTTTGTGGGATTTCATCCCTCATTAAGATAAAGAGGATTTGAACCATTTCCAGCCAAGAGATGAGAGCGAGCAGGAGTCTGAGCAGAACTCAAGTGATCATCAACGAGAGGTGATTTATATTATCACTTACATGCACTTGGCTTTTTGCCTCTGTCGAGGAATAGCCTGTATCTATAAAAATGTATCTAGCATGCTGGAAATTGCTTGCCAGGGGTGGGAGAGGAGAAGAGCTGTGCTGGTCATGGGGAGATGTCAAACCTCCCACCACCACTTTGTGCCAGAGCTTTGCCCTTGCATCAGCACTGCCCAGTGGGATCGGGTAGAACAGTGGCAGAAGGCTCTTTGGGCTCTGTGAACTTGGTGGCACAGGCAGGAGTAGCTCTCCTCAAGGCTCCCTGAAGTGAACAGGGTTATGCTTTGGCCAAGCAAACTGCAGTGCACAGCCTACGAACACCGGCAGCAGTGTTTGGGGACATTGTATTTGTGTGTGTGACCTGACATCCTTTACCTGTCCCTGGCTGGACTGGGCCATGGTCAGAAGCTACTTTGGATCAGCTCATGCACCACCATTGTCCTGCATCTGTCCTTGTCACCCTTCAGAGAGGCTTCTGGGCACGTCACCAGGTGTGGAGCAGGTCTGAGGGTAAGGAGTAGCAGGTGAGAGATGTGGGGATGGTGGGACCAGGGCAATGCCTCTTTGTAGAAGAGTCCTTGGCTACACCATGACTTAGGCATGGGAAAACACCTCCAGTCTCTGGGTGGTAGCAGCAGGAGAAACGTCTGATCTAGGTGCACCATTACAAGAGAAATATACACAGAGGGCCTGGATGAACTTGCTGGCTGTGAAATTTGTTACGCTGGGATTCGTCTCCTTGGGAAGTGGTTGAAACTCCACTGCTTGAGTCACTTGAGTTAAGCTGGAAGAGACTTGAGGGTGTGCTCATGCCCTCTTCTGGGTTAGTCCCACCAGAGGAGACCCACGAGGCTGTTCTCGCCTGTCTCTGGGCAGGGAGGATCACAGGTGGCAGCAAAAGCAGGAGAAGGCCATGGAGAGTATCACAGCAGACAGTTTGCCAGCAGGGAAAGTGCCCCAAAGTGCAGTAATTGTGCATGTAAATGAGGCAGACAGCCACGTGCCCAGCTGCCAGACCGGCTCTCAGCAAACCTGCCCCGAGCAGGGCAAGACACACTGGGGTGAGGGATGGGCACAGGGACAGGACAGCCCCTCATGCCCAGGGCCAGCAGTGTGGGGAGCCAGCGAGGGCTGGTGCTTTCAGAAGGGCCCTGTAGTAGCATTTATCAGACTCTTAATGAGACACCTCAGGGAAAGGGAGATGGATAAATTGAGACAAGTGCTGAAAAATGCACAATATTAGGTGCCTGATGAGCTAGATCTAGTCAGTAAGACAGTTTGGGAATTAGCTGGCTTGTCTCAGCCTGCTCCCAACATATCAACACGGGCATGCACAGGGTGTCTGCAGCTGCCCTCCTCCAGCTCAGCTGCCATGGAGAGCCCCCAAAGCTCCCCTCAGCCAGGTTCCCAGCAGAGAGCAAACTGCATAAGGGCTGGCAGTGTGGGCACAGTCACATTTGGGGGGCAGGCTGCCCTTCATTAACCTGAGGGACCACCTGGCCACATCTCAGTGGTCTCCTCCTGTATATCACCTGATGGAGTTCATCTCAGGTCCACTGCCTAGCACTGGTTTCTTTGGTCCCTGTTCATTTTGTTGGTCTCTGTCAAAGATGATCCCTAAACCATCCTCATCTGCAGTGTCTCAGTGGGCTGTGACCCACAGCCGCATCTTGGCCCCGGTCTTCAATACCCGGTGGGGACAGTGAGGCTGGGAGTGAGGTGGTGCATTTTAAGGGTAGGATCCACATTAGGAACAGATGGAGAAGCCAGTGTGGGAAAGACTGAGCCTACCTCTCTTGGTGTGGATCCCCAGAGGTGGTGCAGAGCTGCGGATACAGGGCAGCAGCCATGCCTTACTGGAGAGGCGAAAGCTGTGGGCTGAGACTGCAGCAACCATGGCAGATGGAAGCAAGAGTCCCACTCCAAGCTATCCTTCATCCATACCACTTCCACAGACATGGAAGTTTCACAAGGAGTTTTTGCAAGCAACCAAAAGAGGCAACTCGGGTCCTTCCACCAGAACCAGAGGGGCAGGCTTGGGGTGCCCTGGGACCCCTGGGCTCTCACCACTCTGCAGCCAGCCTCGCCTTGCCGGGCAGCCGGTGATGCGCAGCCTAGCACCCACTTGGGCCTCTCACTTTTCCGAGCTGACTTAATGAAGCCAAGTTTGCAAATGAAACATAATTTCAAAGACAGGCGTGTTGTCGGAAGGTCTGGGGATGATGTATGCCTGTTCCTGCTCGTTAGCAGCTGTCTCTTTAATTACCGCAGATGCTAACGAGATGCTAACAGCATATGGTGACAGGGAGAGCAGCCGCACTTTGCACCAAAGTACAATTTATTTGTGAGGCGGCCGGGAGGGAGGGATGAGGGCTAGTGGGGTAAAATCTGCTGGGACTTCTTCCCATCCTCTCTGCTCCCATTGTGCTCCTGTTTCTCCCTTAGGGCTAATGGCTGTATCTGGAAGGGCTCATTGGGATGCAGCTCAGGGGAGATGTTTGGGCCCTGGGTGATGAACGGGGCTCCACTCTGAGCCCCGCTATGCCAAATCCTGGCTCCAGGCTGGCTGGTGCTTCCAATCTTGGCAGGTCCTTTACTGTTCCCAAATCCAGCATCCAGCATATTTTAGGGGGAAGTGTCTGGTCCAGTTTCCCTTTCCCTTCCTCACATGTATGAGATAGATGCTGATGTGGCTCTGTCTGGTGGCTAAAGCTGGCTCTGACTACAAGGCTTTGGCACTGGAGATGCTTAGGTGGCAAATTATTTAGCTGCAGGAAACCTCATTGCCTGGTCCCCTCCATCACTTGGAGACTCAGGGTAGGGTTGTCTGTGGGTTTCTCCCATGTTTTTCCTTCCCAATTGATCTGTCTGGCTGTGCCCAGCTGTCATTTGGAGAAACCTCCTTTGACCTTCTCTCATGTGAGACTGGGCTCCTGGCAGATGTCAGAACTGCATTGTGATACCTGGGCAAGAGCCCCCAGGCTGTCCCACTGCCGCGTGCCCTTTCTAGTCCTCAGGTGCTTCTCTGTCTGGCGCAGCTCAAAAGACAGGCTGTATCCCATGCTCAAGGTCCCCAGACTCAATCTGCTCTTCAGTAGACCTGAATTTACCCTTTTTAGCTCATCTTTGGCTTGCAGAATGAGCAGAATTCACCCAGAAGTGTTTGGAAGCTCTGGGAATCTGAGCCTGCAGGTTGATAGACAAACAACTTCCAATGGGCTTGGAAGGAGAGAGTGAGTTCCTTCACAGGATGAATTTTACCATGAACCCCCTTCCTTGCAGTCTTGAGCAAGGGATGGAGACTCTTTATAATGCATGTGTGGGGATTGATGCTGCAGGGCCACAGGAGACTGCTGACACAATGGTGGTTCTTGAAAGGCAAAGCTGGTGCCTGGCACCTTCTAACTCCTCTCTCTCCTCTCCTCCATCCCCCTGTCCCACAGGAATGTGCTGGGGAACCACTCTTCATGCTCTACTGTGCCATCAAGCAGCAGATGGAGAAGGGACCCATTGATGCCATCACAGGAGAGGCTCGCTACTCCCTCAGTGAGGACAAGCTCATCCGGCAGCAGATTGACTACAAAATGCTGGTTAGTGCCAGCAGAAGCCTCAGTGGTACTGGTGCTTGCCAGGACTGCCAGGTCCAGCTCTTTAACAAGATCTTGGCGGCACACAAAGTACTTTTAGAGAGAGTTTTGTCTGTTGTTCTCTCCAGCATTCCTGGGGTGCCTCTTGCCCTATCTGAGTGGGACCCATCTCAGACAGGGTCAGAAACAGGGCCTTTCCTTGGCAAGGTTTGCTCTTGCTGTGGGCCCGAGGAAGCCAAACATGAACTGAATCCTGCTCCATATCTCTCCAAGCAAACCCCTGTGCAATGGCAGGTTTGAGTGAGAGATGCTGTTGATCCTGTGCTACGTGGAGCAGCCCACAGCTCGTGTTGGGTGTGGATTGAAGTTAGAGGTTTGAGGTTACTGCAGGAGATGGAGAGATACTTCTCTTCTTCCTTCTGAGCCCTCTCCTCTGTCCAGCTAAATGATAAGCCAGACTCTTCCCCTGGCTGAGCCTGCAGCTGGTTCTTCACCTGCGGCTCAGTCTCCACTGGGATGGTTGGGAGGCGAATGGAGTGTGCCAGGGCATTGCTCATTCTCAGCAGACTTTGGTGCATTGGGCATGGTTTGCTGGCCCAGGATTCCTTCACTGACACTGTGCTCCCCTTCTGGGAATTGGAGATTTGAGAGTGGCAGGGAGAGGTGGGGAAAGGGGGAAGGGGAGCAGGAATGTGCCATGTGGCTACAACTCCACAGCAGCCCAGGAGGTGAGAAGACGGCCTGTAGACAGCTGTAGCCTTGTGTCCTTCGACCTGCCTTTGCAACCAGTGTGTCACAGCCTCTCACTCGAGCCTTTCTGACCCTGTGCAGACCCTGAACTGCGTGAACCCTGAGAATGAGAATGCCCCAGAGATCCCTGTGAAGGTGCTGAACTGCGACACCATCACGCAGGTGAAGGAGAAGCTGCTGGATGCTGTCTACAAGGGTGTGCCCTACTCCCAGCGACCCAAAGCTGGAGACATGGACCTGGGTAAGAGAGAGGCCAAGCACTTCCCTGTGGGGAACAGGGATGTGACTAAGAGCAGAAGTGCCAAAAAATCTGGGCAGGGCAGGAAAATCAACATAATCCTACAGGAGAACATTTGTGCTTGTTCAGTCACTTTTGCCATGCTGGTGGCACTGACTGACTGTGTGTGGGGAGTCACGGCATGAGAATGTGGATCCTGCCAGTTGGGACAATGGGGAGAAGAGACCCCTTGGCTCTGACTGAGGTCTGAATTGCAAGCTTGAGGTGTTTTGAGATCCAAGGAGGCCAGCAATAGTTGAGAGCAGTGTTAATAGTCCTGTTCTTAAAAGGGGGACAGGGGAATGGAGAGGAGCAAAGGTAACAGTCACCGGGGTCAGACTGATGCTGGCTTTCCTTGAGTACTTGGATTTGCCCAACACACTGATAGTCATCAGCCCTGGGGCTCAGAGAGGGGTGGGAGGGCTCTTTAGTTGATGCTTGGGTACGCTCCTGCCCTTGCCTTAGCTTTGTGCTCTTGTTATCTGCTAACCATGAGCCCTTCTCCCTCATGGGGACAGAGTGGCGGCAGGGCAGGATGGCCCGGATCATACTGCAGGATGAAGATGTCACCACAAAGATTGACAATGACTGGAAGAGGCTGAACACGCTGGCCCATTACCAGGTAAGGCTGTCTGTGATGGAGAACACTGAGCAGTCACCAGCTGCTTTGAGCTTGAGCATCTTTTCTCCCTCCTCAGCTTGGTCAGCGCCTGGGCTCAGCTCTCCTGGGCCATGGCCAGGAGGTCTGCAGTCACTTTCCTGCCTACACCTCATGTTTATGGTCCTTTTAAATGGGACATTTCCAGGGTTCATAGAGGCTGTTTGGCACTCTGACCTAACTCTGCCATTTTCATGCTGAGCTTTCTGGTGTGTTCCTGTTCTGCCCCTTCCCTCAGCTGTCACAGAGCTATGTCAGGCTCCTTTGCTGGAGATGATGTCCCTGGGATGGTGGCAGTGTAGCTGCATCCCTCTGGGGCTGGTTCTGCCGGGGCTGTTCCCCCTGTGCCTCTCTGGTGTGGCAGCCTCTCAGCCCATCTCTGCCCGCAGGTGACGGACGGCTCCTCGGTCGCCCTGGTGCCCAAGCAGAACTCAGCATACAACATCTCCAACTCCTCCACCTTCACCAAGTCCCTCAGCAGATACGGTGAGTGCACAGGGGCATCCTCCTCTGGGCTGGCAGGGGAGGTGACACTGGGCTGGGTATGTGGACCAAGGCACAGGGCAAGTGACTGTAACTCATGTGAACAAAGTCCTCCAAACTCCCAGCTCTCCTGCACGATGCTATTTATTCTGGTGTTGGAGAGGGAGCAGGTGCCCTCAGAGCCATCTTTCTTTGCAGTGTGTTGGACTCAGGGGAAAAAGGCAAATGTTAGATGGCTACTGTTAAGGGATCCTTTCCCTTTTATTCCCCTGAAATCTAATTAAAAGAAGCACAGAGGCACTTAGCACTTAAAAGAGCAGAGTTGAAAACTCCCACGAATGTGCTGGCAGGTGTACTTCAGCCTTGGTTTGGGAGGGAATAGTGTGATCAACTCAGACTGGCACAGGAAGCATCTGTGATCCTGTCACTTGCATGCTGGGAGCAGGACAGGCTCTGCAGAATTCCGTCCACAGCGGTCCTGGCCCCTGTACATCAGCCAGGCTTGCATGTGGCCCACCCAGCAGGCTGTGAGGACAGTCACAGCAGAGCTCCCAGTCCAGGGTGGCTGCAGGGCTGAATCCCAAAGCTCCTCTGGAGGGGAGGGCAGTGGTGGGGCTGCTGGCGAGGCAGAGGTGGCAGGGTAGGAGCATCCCCCTGTGCTTGCAGAGAGCATGCTGAGGACAGCCAGCAGCCCCGACAGCCTGCGCTCACGGACCCCCATGATCACCCCCGACCTGGAGAGCGGCACCAAGCTCTGGCACCTGGTGAAAAACCACGACCACATGGACCAGCGGGAGGGCGACCGGGGCAGCAAGATGGTCTCCGAAATCTACCTGACCCGTCTGTTAGCCACCAAGGTATGGCCCAGAGACCCAGAGCTGATGCCTGGCTTTTGAAATCTGAGTGGGGAAGGGTTGTGATTTGGGTTGTCCAAAAGTGTTAAGCACTGCTTTTTTGTTAGCCTCCTGCTCTAGCACAGGAAGAGGTCCTCATCTGGTCTCTTTTCTGAGCTGGAGGTGAAGGGTTTGTGTGTTGAAACCCTCAGTGAACATCCCATGAGTGGATTTTCCTATTTGCTTTTTGCACCTTTTGATGTTTTTACTGTTGCCTGTATCCATGAGCAGCTGCTGGTCTGGAAAGCAGAGATGTCCTGGGATAGGTGCCTCTTTGGTGTTTGGGATAAAGCTGCAGAACTGGTGATGTGGGAAGGGTGATTACCCCAGGCATGTTCCACTTCCCTCAGCACATACAACAATTTTTGTTTTGTATGGTGTTTTTGTTTGTATACTTTTAGCATGCCAGATCATACAGTGAAGGAGATACCTCATCACTGCAGTGTCTGCTTCCCAATATAAACCACTGAGAACCAGTAGGGTTGCGCAGACTGTACTGTGCTGCTCTTCCAGGTGTAGGATGAAAGTGAAATTGGTTTAGAGGCTGACCATTAGTTAAAGACTCACCTCTCTGCTGGCACAGGGTATTGCTGAGCAGCCCTTTTCTCTTTCTCCTCCTCAGGGCACCCTGCAGAAATTTGTGGATGACCTGTTTGAGACCATCTTTAGCACAGCTCACCGTGGGAGTGCACTGCCCCTCGCCATCAAGTACATGTTTGATTTCCTGGATGAACAAGCTGATAAGCATCAGATCAATGATTATGATGTCAGGCACACCTGGAAGAGTAACTGGTAATGGAGAAGGACAGTGGGCTGGGGGGTGGGCTAACAATATCACAGCTTCCAAGCCCTCCCACAGGGAGCAGAAATATGTACCTGGAAATGATCCAGGGCAAGAGAGGCCCATATCTCTGTATTTCGGGTGTGGGTAAATCCCTTGCATGCCTTCCTTCCAAGAAAAAAATCCCAGGAATGCAATGCTCCCTCAGCCCTTCCCCAGATCCCAAGCAGCACGCTCCCCCTGACGGCTGCAGTCGCTGAGGGCCACAGCGGCTCCGTTCCCATCTCACCTTGGCCTCTCCATCCTCCGGGCTCCTCCAGGGATGCCAGCCCCAATTCTCATCTCTGCTGTCCTGGAGGTGTTTCCACACTCCTTGCTGTCACTCAGCCGTGCCCTAGCAAAGCCAGCACAGATCTGTGTGCACACCCAGCCCCTGCTCTTTAATCGCTGGCTGAACTCTGGGGCGGGGCGGCTCATGAGACCTCCTGGGTGCCGTGCTGGGGCCGGGGCTCCGGCAGGTGTTGGCTCCTTAGCCCCCTGTGGCATTTCTCATTTCTGCTGCCTCACTGATTCCACCTCTCTGATCTTGCCGTGACTGGAGACGGGTACGTACGTTCCCCGTGTCTGGCATTTGTTAAATGGCAGCCAAATTGCTTTTGTGTAGTTCAGTAACTGTTTGCAATTAGCAGGGCAGGAAAAGAAACATTTTTAAATGGAGATGTGAGAGCGCGGAAGTGCTTGGAACTGATTTATAACTCAGCTTCCTATATTAAAAGAAGGAGTGAAAGGCAAGGGAGGAAAAAAGCCCCACTCTTCAGGGGCTGGGCACGCAGGCTCTTGCATACTAATGCCTGTGCTTATCTCTGGGCGCTAATTCGACGTGTGGAGCTAATTTCTCCAGGCCATTCCCTTCACAAATGAAATATGTACACGCACCCGGTACCCTCATTAGGAAAGTCCTGGGGAACGAAGTGTGTTTTGTTTAAGATAAAAACATTCACTGAGTGTAGGTGCTGGGGGATGACAGAGCGGGGAGGATTTCTGGTGGGGGAGGCTCTGAGGCACTCCTGGGAGAGGAGAGGGGCAGCAGGATTGGGAAGTGGAGCCATGGAGGGTGGCACGTGTGTCAGTACGCAGCAAACAACCAGCCGATGGCTCGCCAGGAGACCTGCTGTCTCTACAGCTGAGAGCTTTATTTCCAGCATCTGAGGCCGCCTAAATTTTTCTCTGGTGTTAAATGCTCTAATGAGTCCCTTGAGGAGTCCAGTTAACTCCCTCCTCCGGCATGGGAGATGTGTGAAATGCCACACAGTGCCTTCGAAGGGATTATTGATGTGAGAGAAAGGGACCAGGCCTGGTTTGACCCACGGGCTCAGCAAGGGCTCTTAAGTGTGAGTGGATCCTTGGAGAAACCACAGATCTGCACTGCCCTGCTTTGCCTTTGGAGATGTTGGCAGTGCTGAGGAATTTCTTCATGGAGAACTGCGGCCTTGTGGGGGTGGGCGGGGGGGAACAGCCATTTACCCAGGATGTTTGCATCCCTGGAATGCAGGGAAAAGCAACCTACCCAATTCTGGGTCATGGGGAGCTCCTTCTCCACAACTAGAGGTGCATGTATGTGCCAGCTGCCCTGCAGAGTGTGGTTCAGGTGCTGACTCCTATTTTCCTTCATCCCTCAGTCTACCTCTACGTTTTTGGGTGAATGTGATTAAGAACCCCCAGTTTGTGTTCGACATTCACAAGAACAGTATTACTGATGCCTGCCTATCCGTGGTGGCTCAGACATTCATGGACTCCTGCTCAACTTCTGAGCACAAGCTAGGAAAGGACTCTCCCTCCAACAAACTACTGTATGCCAAGGACATTCCCAACTACAAGAGCTGGGTAGAAAGGTGAGTAGACTTGGCCATCGCTCCTTGCTTCACCTGGGGGACTTGCAGTGGATGCTCATGGATGTGGGAGCTTGGGTTGTTGGGAGGGCTCCTCTTGGCAGCTGACTGAAGCAGGACTGTACTAATGCTTGCAGAAGGTGATCCTCTTGTTTGGAGGATGATGCTTTCTCATGATTGTCTCCTGGAATGAGTTTGCAATGACTGTTGTGAAGAGCTGTTTATGACTTGCTTAAGGGGTGCTAAAAGCAACCTCCACTATTAGGTCGTCTGATGTTTTCTGTTGTAAAAACTTGGTCTGTACTAGGGAATTACTATCACCTCCCTTGATTGCTTTTGAAGAGCAGTGAGAACTCAGCCTTGGACTAGAGAAGTGCCTTTTTTGTACCACAACAATACACCCAGGTTTTGCTGAAATGCTTGAAAATTATCATTTCCCGTCTCTCATCTTTCAGTACATGTCGCCTGGGATCCTGGTGAGGGTACATGCTCTGAGGCAGTGCTCAGGCTGCTGTCTTTGTGCTGAGGAGCAGGGAGAGGAGCAGGTCCCCTGACACCTTCCAACACCCTCCACCTTCCCTGTTAGCTGACGAGAGATGTCCCTCTGTCCCGGTGAATTAATGTAGTGTTAAAGGTTCAGGGTTTGAATGAGACTGATTGCAAATTGATGCACTCAGGCATAATGCTGTGTTTAGCTTTATCCTTTTGGGAGAGAAATCTAGGAGATGTCCTCCAAAGCCCTCTAAATAGAGCTACTGTTAAAATGTTACCATCCTGTGAAGTGCAACTTCATGAAACTTAAAAAATGGCAGATTTCAGGTTGTTGATGCAACTTTTCCTTTGTGGTGACGTGCTGGGTTAAAGATGATGCTTTTTTCTTAACTGAGGGCCCTTTTTCAACACCTTGAGCAAATACAGAATGAACTAAATGAAGGATGCGCAGACAACAGTAAATGTAATATTCTCTAGTTTGTAAGGGTGGAACTTTGTAGCCTAAATCACCTTGGGTACTCGCTTGTGCACGGGTATTTTTGTTGCACCATTGGCATGCCTGGTGTTTTGCAGGCAAGTACAAAGACAAACTTCTTCCCTTGAGGGAGGTAGGGCTTGGATCAGAAGGAAAGGTGCCCCTGAAATATAATGCCTGAGATGAGAGATGAGCTGCATTGTAATAGGAGGAAGTTCTTTGCGTGGGGCTGGATGGGGCTTTGGAGTGGTGTCCCATAGGAACATCACAAGCTTCATAAGGTGAATTTCTCTGACCTTGCCATCTCTATGACAAAAATATTCAGCTCTGTGTATGTGCCTGGAAGAAAAAAGGTATAAAACCATTTCAGAGTTAAACATTGGTCTAGACATTCTGCGTCCCTGGGGAGGAGGTGGGAGATCTCAGTGGTGACAGATGTTCCTGCCATCGCTTACCTCCGGAATGGTCCCAGAGGCAGATGAGCAGGGGGCAGAGATGTCCTGTGCAGGGGGTGACTATGTCTACCACTGTTCCTCTACTGCAGGGATTTATGGCATAATCAGCATTTCTGGCTTTTGGCAGAGTTATAGTCACAAAGCTTTGCAGAGGAGGGATGGGAGTGGTGTGGGGGTGGCTGAGTGGGACTGCCAGTCCCAACAGCAGGTCTGTCTGCTGCTGTGGCTCAGGCACCAGCTGAAAAAAGGGCATCCTGCCAATCTGAGGCAGGAATAGCACAGGGAAGGGCTTAGGAAGTGGGGAACCTGGGGAAACCCAAGGGGACTGCTGCTGGGGTTGCATGTTGAGTGTCCTCTTGAAATAGTCGGTGTGACTGGAATCTTGGTCCACATGAGCCATGCACACCTTGTATTGAAAAACAATGGTTTCTTCCCATCCTGTGTGTCATGATAACACCTGGAACGTGAAACTGCTGCTTTAGGAGACATCACTCCAGAGTGATCTTTCTAGGGGTGTAGGAGATGCCTGGTTTAGTCAGAGGTTCTCACCTCAGACCACTGCTTTCCCAGCAGCATCCGGGAATTCTCTTGCGTCATTTTCTGGGTGTGAATGAGCTTCTTTGTAAAAACTGTCCAAGTAGTTTATCACTAGCTGAGTTCAGTGCTGTGGGATGGAGTGGATCCTCATACTCATCTCCTCAAGTGGTCTTGCTGCCATCTGCTCCTATCCAAGTGCTTCAGCAGTGTTCCATCTCAGCATTCAGCTGATGACACTAACGACACTAATCACTGTACCAGAAACTTCACTGAGTGAGGAGTCATGAGGAGCAGAGCAAACCTGGGAGAGGCTGGCACTCTGTATTTCCAGGTGGTACTGCTGGTGATACTGCTCCCTGGGAGCAGCTAGAGCCTGTGGGCACAACCCTGGTTTCCAAAAAGTCCTCAGCAACCAGTCCACTGGTGCGTCTGCTTGGCGTAACTCTCCTGCTGTAATGAGATGCTGCAGCTTTGTCCTCTCAGGGTTTTGATGAACATCCTGTTGGATATTGTGTTTTTCCACTACCGCAGCACATGTATCACTGCGGGGGCAGGATGTCACCTGGTCTCGCATTCACACCCCAAGTATTTAATTGAATGCAAAGGGGCATTGTTGGCTTCAGGGACATGGTGACCTTAGGAGAGCAGTAGCAAAACCTGGTGTGTTGCTGCAGGTGTGGAGGGTCCTGGTGCATGTGGTTTGGTGGCAAAACATGCCAATGGGATGGGAAGGACGAAAAATGTGTCATTTAGGAGAGGGTGGAACATCCCTCAGAGCAGCATCTCTTACCTTCCCAGCACGGTGAGCAGAATTGCTGGGTGCTGTTCCATCAGGACCATGTCCCTAATGGTGCTGACTGCTCTGTGGAGTGCTCTGAGACCTCTTAATGAGCAGTGTTATAATGGGTGATCACATGTCACCGCTCGGAGGCAAGATGCTCTTCACTTGCCTTTCCAGTGGCTATTCTCTGTGAACATCATGGCAGGGGCCCATCCCCTCCTGCCTGTCCCTGTTTCTGACCCACCCTTCTGTTCCTCCCTGGCAGATATTATGCAGATATAGCTAAAATGCCAGCGATCAGTGACCAGGACATGAGCGCGTACCTGGCGGAGCAGTCGCGGTTACACCTCAGCCAGTTCAACAGCATGAGCGCCCTGCACGAGATCTACTCCTACATCACCAAGTACAAGGATGAGGTAAGACGTGGTGAGGCAGAGTCAGGCCTGAGCTGCCACTTGATTCCTTTTGTTTCTGCAATCCCTGCTTTTTCCTATAGAAAAACACACCATGAAATGTGGAATACTAACATATTCCACGTCTCTGCTTGGGCTGGTGGAGGAGGAAAGGTTTGGGAGGCATGAAGCCAGGAGCTGGGGTAGGCAGTGCTCATTCCTCATATTTTCTGCAGTGAGTAATGTGGGAAACACCTATTTTTCTACACATTTGGCACATGAGCTCCATAAGGCTGCAGAGTTTCTGGCATTATCTCAGCGTGCCTCCCCTGTCCACTGCCACCAATCCTGCACCGTGGTGGTACCAATGCTGTGGAACCGTACAGGTGGTGTTTGGCTCCACTCCCCAGGGATGTTAGAGGATGTGGTGGCCTCTCCAGTGCTTGTTTTGTGAACGTCAGTAAGGATGGTTAAGAACTCCTCTGTTGTAATTTATACAAATTAATTTCTCAAAGCTCTGCTCAAATCCGCAGCCTACATCTTATTAAAGCAATAAAATATGTAACTACTGTAAAATATGGGTCTATACACAAAGCATGATAGTACAGGTTTTATTGTCCCAATAAAGGGGTTTGATGACTGTATTTGAACGGTGGCTCATTTAGGTGACAGAGTGCCAGAACATCTTCCCACTCAGAGCCAGGAGAGGAAATGGGGTGCCTGTTACACCGTGCAGCAATCCCAAGAGGCTTCTCCCAGTGCCTCTTTGAGGTGTGAGTTTAAGGGCTCCATGGGCAGGTTGTAGCAGACGTAGCCCCTGGGTTTAAGGTCAGCACTGGGATTGTGGTGGCCAATATCCTATGGAACTCAGTGCTTTACAGGAGGGAGGAGGAGGTCCTGGCTTTCCTGGTTCTTGGGAAGATGCTGTATGGTGGTCACCATGCAGCTGGTGGCCATGTACTGATGACCATGCTGGTGGGACCTCTGTGCCACTCCTTAGATGACTTTGGATGGCACATCCCAGAGACCCCTGTTGCTCTGGGTAGTGGGTTGGCCATGAAGGGGTTCTGGGGTTTTACACTTCGTACACAGTTCTGTGGCTACCATGACAGTGGAAGTGGAGCACTCTGGAAGATCTAGATTTGCTGTGGTCCAGCTATCATCCCTCAGCCATCATCCAATGCTTGCTTCCTCCAGGCTAAAAGTCCCACAAGCCTTAAATAAATCCTCCAAGCCCTGGGTGAGAGCATGGAGGGGACCATGTGAGATGAACCCATGGCGTTGATGAGCTGCTCTTTAGGGGCACAGGTCCTCTTCTTGCCCGCTAACAGCAGCCTGACATCTGTTGAGTGTCCTGCTGTTGCCTGCTCTCTGAGCATCACAAGTGTGTTCACAGCTCTCAGGAACTTCTTTTATTATTTGTAATGGGATTAATAAATCGCAGCTGTTCCCTTTGTTTGTTTTCATTCATTAAGCACAATTATATGCAGCCCGATTGCACCCTCTTTGATGCAAAATGGGAGAGAATAATTTTTCCTGTTGTTCAGTGCAATAATATGCTGTCATTGGCTGTGAATGAAAATCGTAATTAATTTTCATTTGGGTACTTGCATCTTGGTAATCAGTGGTCCTGGCTCCTTACAGCAGGTGACAAACCTGGGCCTCTCTACACTCAGCACAGGTTTCCTTTGACTGCATTGTTCCCATAAGGCTGAGATAAGAGAGGAGTAAATAAATGCATGGGCAGTTTGGGAATCTTTTGACACCTCAGTGTCCCAGGATATACAGCTGTCTGATTGGGAGGGGCAGAGGAGGCAGGTGGGTGGAAAAGGCTTCTCTTTCACTTCTCTGACCAATCTCGTTTGGTTCCAGGTCAGGCACCTTTCAGGCATGTGGGGTTTTGATTTCTGTGTGAGTGTCACTATAGGTATTTTACTCTGTGTATAGCATGAGGGCTGAGAGCATCTGTGGAGATGGATGGGGGGGAGTGTCCCCAGTGGCAGGTTTGTGGCAGAATCCATGAGTTCTTGCCAGTCCAGCTGCCGCCCTGGGTTGTTGCTACCAGGGGAGGTAAATCAGATGTGTCCGGCTCTTGCTGGTGATTTTTCCCCTCCTCTGGAGCTGACACCAGTCCCCACATGCAGCTTTCTCTTTTCTTTTGGGAAGAGACTGCCCATCAGGCATCTCTTACTGCCCCAGGAGACAGGAGCCAGCCTGGTCCTGCTCCAGAAAAGCCTGGGGGAGACCCAGTGTGTTGGTGGCTGGTTGTGGCAGTGTGGTGGATGCTCCTCAGCACGCCCTGCCTGCCTCTCCACAACTCGCCGGCGCTGCAGCAGCTCTTAATCAAAGGGAGCTGATTCCCCATTAAGAAGTTACCTGTAGGGCTCCTGATGGACTTTGCCTGCCTCCTAGTAAGTCTATTAATTATACAACAGTTTGTTTCCAATTATGCAGCCAATGAAATGGTTAATCAAGTCCCCTTTGACGGATGCCTTGATATATAATTGCAAAAAATTTGCTCTCTCAACTAGCTCACCCGAGGAGATGAGATTTCTGTCAGGTTTGTTTTTTTAAATCGGCTTTTCTGCTCTGCTGGCATGATGTTAGTGAGACGAGACTCCTGGCTGCTGAGAGGGCAACTGCCCCTTTGTTTTACACTTTGTTACTCCCTTTTCCCCACTCTGGGCCTCGTCCTCTACCTTCCTGCTGCTGCCAGTCCTTCCCCAGGCCTGGGGATGCCGTCACATCCAGCCCAGGGCAGGGGACTGTCCCTCCAGCCTGCAGTCTGTCATCCTGATCAGCAGTGTGTTTAGAGAAAGGATTTCAAAGGAGGAAAGTCATTCTCAAGTGTCTGCGGGTGCACCCCTTGAGCAGGACTGGGGGCTCCCAGGCTTTGCTGGTGCATCTATCTGATGTCCCCTTCCAACACCCCACTGTTCCCCAGTTGCAATGAAATGAGACAAGTTATAACACTGGTGGCAGCTTGGATTTGGTGTTTTTGTGCTTGTGGAACCGGTTCATGGTTTGATCGTGGTCTCTGAGATACAACCCCTGCTTCCCTAAGGCATTACAGGATTGTTGGAGTCACAGATGTGGTGGGAAGGTGTCAGCTTGGATTTGGGGTTCACCCTCTGTTTGACTGTGTTTTCTTCACTTCCCCATGTGCAAGTTGGCTTCTCGTTAGTGTCAGGCAGGTCCCTGGTGCTACTGCATCCCTGCTCTTTTTGTGGATGGCACCACTCAGAGTGGTGTCTTCCACCCTGCACTTCCTTTGGCCCCACTGGGGAGCAAGAATACTTCCCATGGGGCCACATCCCCATCTCCTGATGCCGTCAAAGAGCCAGCGGGCCACAGGGAGCCACTTTAGGTAGGAAGGCACCTCCTCACCCTCTCTCCTCACCTCTCTCCCCAGATTTTAGCTGCGTTGGAGAAGGACGAGCAGGCCCGGAGGCAGCGGCTGCGGAGTAAGCTGGAGCAGGCGATCGACACAATGGCCTTAAGCAGCTGAGAAGGCGGCGGCGGCGCCAGCGTCCGGCAGCGGGGG